>VXCM01011314.1:0-11826 GCA_014773175.1 Lucifuga dentata | reverse complement strand
TTTTATCCTTTGGGAAATGGCTGTCAGTAATGTAACGTATGAAAATTGAATATATTAGGCTCAAACGTAAAATATGGAATATATTTTGTGCCACATTAAAACAATGAATTATAACATGTAATGATTAAATTGTACCTGCTTCAAATAACAAATACCCAGACTGAATAATAAAAGGACAAACGTCAAACAATGAATACTCACAATAAATAATGAAAAGCTTAATATGAAATAATGAATACTGAGCTCAAATAATGAAAAGCCAACCACTAACTAACAAAATGAAAAGTCAACCATTATAAATACATCAAATAATGAAAAGCCAACCACTAACTAACAAATACACATATCAAAAAATGAAAAGCCAACCATCAAACAATGAATCAGACGTCGAATAATAAAAAGCCAATCACCAAATAACAAAAGAGCACGTCAATCAACAAACCTGCACACAAATTAAAGGTTGGTTTATTTTTTTTTTTATATGTACGTCTATTTTTTGCCACTAGGTGTCATGATTTAACTAGTTTCTCTTGTGTCAAACATGACTTATCAGCTGGATTTACATTGTAAGTCTTGATGCTCAATTCCGATTTTCTGCCTATATCCGATTTTTTGTCCAGCCGATAAGTCATGTTTAACACAAGCGAAACTAGCTAACCTACCAAACATCGGCAGACTCAACTTTTCCGCCTTGCCTCCGTGGGGGCGGGGATGGGTGTAGTTGGGGGGTGGAGTTGGCATGTTGGCATGTTTGACTGACAGGTGCACAGCACACATCAAGTAAGGAAGGCACACATCGAATAACGAATTGGCAGACATCGAATAATGAAAGCCCACGTCAAGTAATGAAATCACGACACCTAGTGGCAAAAAATAGACATATCTTAAAATAAAATAAACCAATGTTTGTTTAATTTGTGTGGAGGTTTGTTGATTGACGTGCTCTTTTGTTATTTGGTGATTGACTTTTTATTATTTGACCTCTGATTCATTGTTTGATGGTTGGCTTTTCATTTTTGACTGTGCATTTGTTAGTGGTTGGCTTTTCATTATTTGAGCTCAGTATTCATTATTTAATTATAAGCTTGTCATTATTTATTGTGAGTATTCATTGTTTGACATTTGCCCCTTTATTATTCAATCTGAATATGTGTTAATCATTACATGTTATAATTAATTGTTTGAATGAATTATGGCATGGTCCTTTAAAGTCCATCACTCCTCCATGCACCATGCACAATCTTCATCCATTTTTTAAAATAACTAGTAATGTTTTGCATGAGCTGCAACTGTCCGTGTTAGGAAAGGTTAAATTTTAAGCATCAAGGCAACTTATTCACATTCCCTTTACATGAATGTGAAGCAAAGTAGGATTATATATGCTGGCTAGCCTGGGAATGCCTCAAGGTCCCTCAGATGGAGCTGGACATGTAGCTGGATTTTAGTCTGACCACAGCATGAGATAAGCTGCTGAAAATGGCCTGACAGTGGATAGAGGAAATGTAAGACTCAGCTCTCTTCATTTCTCAGACCAGTACTCTACAGATTTCACTTAAACTGTGCTTCTTGGGCCCAGTTTCCCAAAACATTAAATCTGGATCACACATAAGCAGATTGTTCAGCATCAGAGCCTCTCTACAGTCACCCAAAGGTCAAACCTGAACCCATCTTACGATAATGCCAGTAATTCTGTCTCCATATCTTGGGAACGCGGTGCTGCATGAAGCTGAAATTCGTTAGGTATAACGCTCGAGACCCAAGGATGTGCCTTTGCTGCGTGTGAAGTTGTTTGGCTGAGCGGTTCTCAAATTCGTGCCAGTAAAAAAACAGTCCGCACGCAGAAGAATACACAGCAGCAGGACACACTCTGGGCGCAATGGCACTCCGCTCCACGGAAGTCAGCTGTCGGGTACAGGCAGGAACTGCACTTTTTTCTCAATGCAGATTCAGACTGTCTAATATCGCCAGACTTAGGCTGTCCAACTTTACACAGGACATTTCTTGCTTATTGCAAATTACTATAGGCTATTTTTTGCTTTCGTGTTTAGAAGCGCTATAGCAGCGCACACGTACTCTTACATATTAAAGCTGGCCAGCTTCGATTGTAATAAAATGAATTGAATGAAAAGAACTGCCTGTCTGTCTCAGTCTGTCTGAGCAACACAAATATGACAAAAGAAAGATTCTCTTCTTTCTCTCTCTCTCTCTCTGCTGCGGACCTTGGTGTGCTAATTATCTACAGATGAATTCTCTCATGTTAATCCAGTTTTTGTAGTTAGGGGCTTTCACCTCACTTAACAGGAACCATTTTTATAATCTGAACTATAAAGCCAGAAATCTCTGTCTGTGGCACCAACATCTCTACAACTCAGCACTGTATGATGTTGTATGACGGCAGGTGTAATGCTCAGGACCCAAAGATGCATGTTAAGTTGTTTGGATGAGCGGTTCTCAAACTGAGCTGTGCCGATTAAAAGTAGTCCACGCGGCAGCATATGCTCTGCTCCACAGGCACTAATGACAGGCTGGGCACACACCGCTAACTCCACCTGGTCTGAACATACTCCAGGTGCAACGACAGGATATGCTCCGGAACATGGGCACGCTCCATGGGCAGGCTGCAGCGCACACCCCGTCTGAACAAGCACATTTTTAACGGGGATTGCACTAGTTCCTTTAATACACATTAAGTGTTCCACATAGATTTTGAAAAAATGTCGACTTTTTTATAAAACAACGTAATATAGAATACGTAACCCTAACAAAGTTTTCTAGTTTTAACTGGATCAAATCAGGAAGTCAGAATCCACATCTAACCCTATACAATATATACCTGTACATCTATACCAGTGTTTCCCATATATAGACAAAACTTGGGCGAACTGCCCAGGTAAATGAAGACCCGCCCAGGTTTCGCGGGACGACACAGCCTTAAAAAAAAAAAATACACATTTAATGTTGTCGTCAAACCGCTGACCAAAACATCGCTAAAATATGGAATAAATTTGTGATCTTACCATCGTTTGGAAGGTACAATTATCCTAAAAAGATCCCATGATTAGGCTTTGTCACCATTAATCCATTTTAAAGGGGCTTGGATGTCTGCCCACAGCTACAAGTAAATTTTCAACCTGTGGGAAACACTGTATAAAATACATAAAAACCTACTGCATTTTATCTTCAAGTTCAATAATTTTAACTTTTAAAGAAAGCTCTTCAACGTATCTACACTAAATCTCCCTGTAGCAAACAGATGTTAGCCTATCAGTATTTTGTACCTTAAGAGCTAGCAGTAGAAGGAACGTCTCCACACTGTAGAAACCTCTGTCTACAAAGTCGCCCATGAAGAGATAATTTGTCTCTGGAACATCGCCACCGACCTGAAAGATTAAAAACAAGCTAGTTGGTGGGATATAATGCATTAAATAATCAATAGTGCATTTTCCCAGTGAGCAGTGTGTAATGGATGGAAATTGAACTTACTCGAAACAACTCTTTCAAGTCATAGAACTGACCGTGTATATCGCCACACACCTATGAAAAGAGAAAAAGCCACATTCATTCTAATTCCAATTCAATTTTTAGTACTTGTGATTAGTGAACATTAAAAGTGGTACTCACTGTGACAGGAGAATCTACTCTCTGGACATTGCTTTCTTCAACCAGAATTTCTCTGAAAAACATTTACATAAAAATATGATTCATCAAATTATGATGAATTTTCAATTATATACACATTTCAATGGCTGGAAGACTGATTTAACTAAAGGTTTCTGCACAGTAATTTTGGGCTGTCCCAACAAAAGATGGTAATCACCAGAGAAACGTGAAGAAATCCCTGCTCATATATCCAGAACGCTGCTCCTACATGAGACACGTCCATACAAACCAAAGACAGCCTGCGTTAAAACTCTGACAGTGTCGGAAATTCAGGACCAAACTTTCTCTAAAAATCCCATCTGTCAACCAACCAAAGGAAACAGTGTGATACGCCATGACAGAATTTCTCAGTGTCATGATATCACTCTGTCTACATGTACAGTGCTGTGAAAAAGTATTTGCCCCCTTACAGATTTCTTCTGTTTTTGCTTTTTTGTCACACTTACATGTTTCAGATCATCAAACAAATTTTAATATCAGACAAAGATAACCTGAGTAAATACAAAATGCAGTTTTTAAATGATGATTTCATTTATTAAGGGAAAAAAGCTATCCAAACCAACCTGGCCCTATGTGAAAAAGTAATTGCCCCCCCTTGTTAAATGATGAATTAACTGTGATTAACCACATTTTTTGGAAAGCTGAGTTCAATTTCACTAGCCACGCCCAGGCCTGATTACTGCCAGACCTGTAGAATCAAGAAATCACTTAAATAGAACCTGTCTGACAACATGAAGTAGGCTAAAAGATCTCAAAAAGCAACACGTCATGCCCCGATCTGAAGAAATTCAAGAACAGATGAGAAACGAAGTCATTGACATCTATCAGTCTGGAAAGGGTTACAAAGCCATTTCTAAGGCTTTGGGACTCCAGCGAACCACAGTGAGAGCCATTATCCACAAATGGAGAAAACATGGAACAGTGGTGAACCTTCCCAGGAGTGGCCGGCCTACCAAAATTACTCCAAGAGCGCATCGACGACTCATCCAGGAGGTCACAAAAGAACCCAGAACAACATCTAAAGCACTGCAGGCCTCACTTGCCTCAGTTAAGGTCAGTGTTCATGATTCAACAATAAGAAAGAGACTGGGCAAAAATGGCATCCATGGGAGAGTTCCAAGGCGAAAACCACTGCTGACCAAGAAGAACACAAAGGCCCGTCTCACATTTGCCAAAAAACATCTTGATGATCCCCAAGACTTTTGGGAAAATATTCTGTGGACTGACGAGACAAAAGTGGAACTTTTTGGAAGGTGTGCGTCCCGTTACATCTGGCGTAAAACTAACACAGCATTTCAGAAAAAGAACATCATACCGACAGTCAAACATGGTGGTGGTAGTGTGATGGTCTGGGGCTGCTTTGCTGCTTCAGGACCTGGACGACTTGCCGTAATTGATGGAACCATGAATTCTGCTCTCTACCAGAAAATCCTGAAGGAGAATGTCCGGCCATCAGTTCGTGACCTTAAGCTCAAGCGCACTTGGGTTATGCAGCAGGACAATGATCCGAAGCACACCAGCAAGTCCACCTCTGAATGGCTCAAAAAAAACAAAATGAAGGTTTTGGAGTGGCCTAGTCAAAGTCCGGACTTAAATCCGATTGAGATGCTGTGGCATGACCTTAAACAGGCCGTTCATGCTCGCAAACCCTCCAATGTGGCTGAATTAAAACAATTCTGCAAAGAAGAGTGGGCCAAAATTACTCCACAGCGATGTGAAAGACTCATTGCCAGTTTTCGCAAACGCTTGATTGCAGTTGTTGCCACCAAGGGTGGCACAACCAGTTATTAGGTTTAGGGGGCAATTACTTTTTCACATAGGGCCAGGTTGGTTTGGATAGCTTTTTTCCCTTAATAAATGAAATCATCATTTAAAAACTGCATTTTGTATTTACTCAGGTTATCTTTGTCTGATATTAAAATTTGTTTGATGATCTGAAACGTGTAAGTGCGACAAAAAAGCAAAAACAGAAGAAATCTGTAAGGCGGCAAATACTTTTTCACATGTATATTACATGTGTTTGCATTTGTGTGACGGTGTGACAAAAAGAGAGAGGACGGGGGGGGGGGNGAGAGCTGCCTTGTAGCAGCCTGCACAGATTTTCCTTTCCTGCTTGCTGTAGCAGAGGTGACCAACCCGTGGCTCACGAGCCACTTGTGGCTCTTTGTCTGCACATGTCTGGCTCTTCTAGTCATATCTTGTTGTGTGAACATGCCATTAATGGGATCCATTAATTACCTGCTCCTAAGATGTGTGCGTCATTGATGAATTGTAAGTAACCTTGTATTTGTACGATAATTTATGTGTTGTTATTCATACCTGTTTAAAGCATCTGACAGGTAGTTAATACATTTAATGGTTATTTCATAGATAACATTGATAATTTGCACTTTTACTGTTTGTTTATTCATTTTACTGGCAGTTAAACTGTATTCAAGTCAGTGTTTGGTGTGAGCAATTTCTAATGTATATACGACAGTTCTTAATGATCGGGTAAAGCAGATAAACTTTGAAGATGGTGCTTAATTTTTTTCCCCTGTAATGTTGAGTGTGCCACTAGATGGCAGTATCACTCTTCATTTAGTCTTACAGCAACAAGATTCCTGGTAGCCTGTGGACGGTCAATTTATTGCCTTTATTTGTATCTTGGGGATATCCATGAATCTATTTTATTAACTTTTTCTTTTAGAACACACACACACACACTGCATCATATAAATCACTACTACTCTGCACTAAATCTAACATGTAGATTAAAATTACATGTTTAAATTTGCAACCCATGTGAAAAAGTCAGTTTTAGCAGCAAACTGTTAACCTTTGTTGTCATGGTTATGGTGTCACAGGTCATGAGGAAGTCATGACCTGTCACAAATGTCTTCATGAGCTAAACGCAACTGCTGCTAACCTGGACAGACAGTCAGCAAGCAAGGCAGCAAGACGAGCACAGAACATTTCTACCAGAGGGAAGATTTATATTTCTTTGTTGAACAAAACGGTGAACCGTTTTGTTTGTTATGTCAGACATTGCCATCGTATTTTAAATCTTCAAATCTTCAGCGTCATTTCACCTCCCTCCATGCTAATATCAACCATGAGTTCCACAAAGCTGCTCAACTTCACCAGCAGAAACCAAACACATCCAGAAGTGAGTCAGAAATACAAAGCCAGTTCAGAGACAGAAAGACATCATATCAACGCTCATGGAACACTGCTCGCCTAGCAAACCATGCTATGGAAGGAGAATTTGTGAGGAAATCTCAGAAATGCCACTGAAACTATTTCTCCTGCTTGTTTTGGCTGTTTCATAACTTTTCCAGCAGTTTAAGCCCAATGAGATAACTTCATTTTCTGCAGTTGTATTTGCATGAAATTCACAGATGTTATGGAAGCATATTAGGTGAAATAATGCATTTATCACTCAAATAAAGGGTGGAAATCAAGTCAGAATGATAGTCCTACTCCAACTTTTAAAAAATGGTACCTGACAAACACAACAAGCCTTTATACTATAAAGAAATTTTCTTTTTTTAATCTCAGAGGTTTCATTATTTAAAAAAAAAAAAAAAAAAAAAAAAAAAANAAAAAAAAAAAAAGGCTGCTTTTGGCTCTTCGTGTCTAACTGCTGCAGCATTGTGCCAGGCATTCATCTCACAACGGAGACAAATCAGACTTCATCTCATACAGCCTGACATAGACGCCAATGGTGAACCTATGAGATCACTAATCACACAGTGTGTAGGAGCCTTCAGACAGCTGACATCAAATGAACTCGGTTACACCTAAGTGAGTGGAGTTCTTGATCAGAAAAGCAATCATTTGTATCTGATATGCTGCTAAGATGAACAGAAGATAATGGACCTTATTATACACAACACTGAAAACAACAAACATTCACAGTTTGGACTTTAAAAGGAAGCAAATCTCTGCAGTGACGACTTATCCAAAGGCTATTTGGAGTCATAAGAGGAATAAGAGATTGAGATCAGAGGTGTGTGTTGTTGAGGTGTCTTCTCTGTTCGTGTGAACCATAACGTGATCCAAACCAATTTTAGTAGACCTTATGCATTGCAGAGATGCATGAAACTGGAAAAAACTAAAAAAAAAAAAAAAAANAAAAAAAAAAAAAAAAAAGCCACTTAAGACTTTGGAAACATGTTCTATGGACAAATGAGCCAAAGGTTGAACTTTGTGATAGAAATCTACAACAGCATGTCTGGAGGAAAAACGGTACTGCACACAAACTTCAACAACTCATCCCAACTGTCAGTATGTTTACATGCACACAATACTCTGGTTTTTTTTTTTTTTTTTTTNTTTTTTTTTTTTTTTTTTTTGTCTATAGACAAATTAAGGCAATATCCTGGATGGAATTATCACCAAAAATGCATGATGTTTTGTGTAATCTGACTATGAGGAGAGTCCACCAGGTGAAGGAATGTATGTAGAGGTACCTTACTCCAATTATAACATTTACATAATCTAGGTCAGTTACTCGGAGTAAGCTTACTCCAATTTACAATTTCAATCCAATTGTGGTGTTTACATGATGTTTGGAGACGAAAAAAAAAAAATCAATTTACTGCCTTAATCTGAGTATAACTGAAGTTTTAACATGCATGTAAACATTAAAACCTGTAGGAGGAAGCATCATGGTTTGGGGTTGCTTTGCTGCCTCAAGGCCTGGACCTCTTACAATCATTAAGGAGAAAATTCCAAACTGCATCAAGTAAATCTACAGGAGAATGCCAGACCACTGTCATCGGAAGCTTAATATTAGTTGTATGACCCAAATTTCCAAGAAAATCAATAACAGAATAGGAGTTCAGGGTTAATCATGGTTTGAAAAGGCCAAGGTAGAGTCCAGAATGCTGTGGCATGATCTGAAGCAGGGCTGCTCGAGCGTATTTAAATCAGAGCAAGGTCATTTGTGATTGTGAAATTTTAGCATGTTTTTCATCTATTTTAGGTCAAAGTTGATCCTTCTAATGTGTTCCTGCAACCCATCACTGCACAACTAGAAAATACTTTTTAAATGTACTAGTCCATTACTAAATCATGACAAAGTGTAGTCACTAAGATACACTGCTGTTACTTTTAAAGCAACTGAAACTGCACCGTTGACAGAATCACAATTTCAAGGCTAGATGGAAATAAACAAGTTATTGAGGCAGTTTAGTGAGAATTCTAAATTATCTGCATTCACAAAATATTTTTTGCAAAACATCCCAATTTGAGTCACCTAAATTGATTACCTGCTGATAGTGTCCTGATGCAATATTTCTAATATACTGAAATAAATATACCATGTATACCTGTATAGTTTTGTCCAGTTCCCACCTAAATATAAATACCCTATTTTAAATTTATAATCAGGTCTGTATATAAGCGGTATGAATGTACGAATGTGCATCCTTAATTGTAAAATGCACAGATAACCATGGTGAAATGAAAGAGGCACAGTAAGTTTGGGAGCACATCCACTAAGGTTTATAATAACACCCTTTGTAAATCTAACACTGCTTCTGAGTTGTGATATTTTGAGTGTCTTCAGTAGCAGGCTATATAAAATGTCAGCTGCATCAACTGTCTCCCTGCTGTTTTAACTACCAGAGGCTCTAAAGCACAATACGATATTGAAATGACTTCTGATTCCTAAGAGCTGTTAACATGTACATTATTCTTGACTGTTAAAGTCATCTGACAATTGGTAAAGAAAACTGCTTATTAGCTACCTGCCTAGTACTGTGTGAACAAAAGAGCCAGTGTTAGGTTAATAAGGAACAAAGTTCATATATTACCTGGCTTTGGCACAAAGTGCTTTGACTTCATTTTCCTTGATGAGTTCACAGCGTCTGAGCTGCTCTATCTGTCGGTCCAGGTCACTGATGTCCCCCATCGTCACACACATGGAGAGCTTCTCACAAACTCCAGCCTCTTCTGACACGCCAGGGCCACTGAAACAGCAGGCTCTTTCTTCCCCAGCTACTGGAGCAAACTGTCACAACACACTCCTTCCTTGGAAATACGAAGGCCTTTTCAATTCTTTCAATTCAGACTGTTGTTATTAAGATGTCTGGAATGGGGAACTGTGAAGGAAAAGAAAACAATGAAGTCAACCACGAAGCCAAGCCTAAAGAAAAATAAAGCAAAACTAATCATGTCAACAGCTAAGTATCATGGACACAGTTCCTATAGACAGGTTTTTAAATAAACTACTTGGAAAAGGGAGCTGTAATCATTTATTTACATAATCTATACATACAATGGCCACAACACAAAATTTACTTATTTATCAAGTAATGTTAGGCCCCGGGTCAAAGTGAATGTTGCATGCTAACAGCTAAACATTAGCTTTGACATCAGCACATTAGCTAGCACTACAGCGAACGACATCGGCGAACGACTCAGATTTCGATCGATTTCGCTTAATAATTTTAATAGAACACTAAACATGCTTAACTGCGTATGAAACTTAGAAACATTAGCACACTCCGGCCATGGCTGCACCTGGGTTGTACCGGCAGCGTCACCATTAGCACTTCTCGGCTAATTTCATGAGCAAGCTATTGGGCTAACTAGTACTAACAAGACTTATCAAATATAACACCGCAAAATCACAACGCCAGAAACAATGGTAAATACCGTCAAGTGAAAGACAGAAACAACAGTTAGTATGTTTCATTCCGTGGATTTTGTGTTTTTTCGTCGTCCACCGGCCTGTAGCTTAACCGGTTTTTTTCTTCTTCACCGGTTCACCCTGCGTCGTGCTAACAGATGGCTAACTCCTTCACTGCTATTTCCGGTATGGGGGCGCGCATTGCGCGGTCCAGCTTCTTCTTCTTCTTCTCGGTTTTTTTCTTGAGCAGAAGAGGCGTTATAGGTACATTACTGCACCTTCTGCTTCGGAATTGGGACGAGAGACAAAATATATCCGTTAATCCCTTAATTACCGCCTCGGTTTTTGATTTAACTAATTGATTTAACAGTGTGGTCCAAAAGTCTGAGACCACTGTGGAAATGCTTTTATTTTGCGTTTTTTTTTTTTTTTTTTTNTTTTTTTTTTTTTTTTTTTAAATTTAATACAAGATTTTTCATTCCAAATGATAATATCTTCTTAACAGTTGGAGTGAAAAGTTGATTCTTTGAAAAATGTCCATGAATGTCAGAATATCATAGTATTTGGTATGAATGTCAGAATATCTTAATATTTGGTATGAATGTCAGAATATCATAGTATTTGGTACGAATGTCAGAATGTCTTAGTATTTGGTATGAATGTCAGAATATCTTAGTATTTGGTATGAATGTCAGAATATCTTAATATTTGGTATGAATATCTTAGTATTTGGTACCTTTGCCTTTAATGACAGCATCATGGACTCCACATGTCTGTAAAAACCTGATGAGCCAAGTTATCCAGCATCATGTAATGATGTTCCACAGAGCTTCTATGATGTCAGACTTTCTCAATAGGCTCGTTTGAGATGAGCCAGGCCTGCGCAGAATCCATCACCAGCGATTGGTGCACAATGCACGACGGTTAGATTTCTGTCTGACTTGATCCCGACTTGCTCTGACGTCAGCCAAAAGTAGCATCAATGACCTCTGAGATCAAGGTGGCTGCAGACTTTGGAGCCAGGAACTGCAGTTGCTCTTCACCGACTGCACGGCCTCAGGGCATGATGGGAAACACCTGGCTCTCACCTGATCTAACAGCTGATTGGTTTAGATGTTGGCACAACAGTATATTGTTTTATAGAAATTTTTCATATTTTTGAATTGGAGAGATTGTTTGTTGTTTTCTTGCTATTTGTATCTCTTACAGTGTTTTGCATACTTTATGATGAAAGAATTTAAAAAAAAGAAAAAAGAATTGGACAGATTCTGATTTTATTTGTCTGATTTTGAAGGTTTATTCTGTTAACAGAATACATGGTGATGGCAACTTTTTCCAGCCAGAGAGGCAGAAAGTATTTATTTCCAAAATTCCAGATACAATAACAGAACCTTAAATACTTTTAAATAGTGTGATGAGACACAAATTCCTTTGGTAATGAGAGATTTTATTGTTATTAGAATAACATTTTGCAAAGAACCGAGTATAATTACATCTAGAATGTCAGTGAATGAAAACCAATTATTTGTAGCCTATGTAGAGGTGAG
>VXCM01011310.1:0-12308 GCA_014773175.1 Lucifuga dentata | reverse complement strand
AAATGGGCGGTATGGTCCTTAAAGTTTGATGAAGATGTTGCTATAATAAATACATTTTTCCTTTCGATGATACAGACTTGGAGTTTGACTCCAGACAGCAGAGTTTGTATGATTTGCCCGTCAGCTCTCCTCCCTGCAGCCTGTCGCTCTTCCTGATGAGCTGTCTGCCTGAGAATGGCGTCTCGCCCGAGGCTGCAGGAAGTGGCATCTGTAACGACACGACAGGTGTTTAGGAAGCAGACGGCGTTCGGAGTTTCCGAGTGTTTGTGAACGTGTCCTGTCTGCCGCACATTCCTCTTTATTTCCTGTGTCTGAGTTTCTGTTCTTATCAGGCTCAGTGCTGCAGGTTTACACCCAAACCCGGCTTTCTGTTAAAGGAGCATACCGGTGGTTTTGCATGTAATACAACTTGCATTACTGGAACAGTACATTTTAGAATTGTTTTTCCTACCTTCCAGACAGCTATTGGTTTCAGTTCATTCCATTATGATATAAAAATCAATCGTAGAGATCCTCAAGATAAATAATCCATCACAGTAACAGTATGACGATATTACTTTTTTTTTGTTGAAGTAAATTTATTTAACTGATCAAACACGGAGCTACACAGAAGAAAACGTATGTCTCCGCCAGGAAATATAGTCCCAGAAGAAACAGCTTTTACCAAGAATTAGAATAATCGTGACTTCTATAATTGTAAGCAGGTAAAACATGAAATTTTTTCAGCATTTCAACAAAGTACAATATACTGTATATTTTCCCAGAATCAAACTACTTGAGTAAAGTACCTCACATTTGTCCAATACTTCAGTAAATTATTTAGGCTGAAGTGACATCATTCTCTCGCCCACCCAAAATTTCTGTCTCCAGCTTCCCTCCAGTAAACGTCAAACATGCTGAATAAGTTGTGATTATCGTGACTTTGGTTGCCCTGGAGACCAGCGCCGTCTGACACCGAGACATCAACTTCCCGCGTGTCACCACATAGCTCAGGCTGTGATGAAACCAGCAATTCTCGCCATATTAATAATTACAGTCTGGCCCAGGAGGACATCTGTTTCCTGAGGCTGCATCAGCACGGACACGCCGGCGTGATGCAGGAAGGCTAAAAGTGGATTCAAGTGGTGACAATGCAGTTTTTCACCCACCAAAAACTCTCCATCTCTCTCTCTCTCTGTCTCTCTCTCTGTCTCAGCTCAGTGCCACCGTTCTGTTATAAATGAACACATTTGCGCTTTTGGTTTGGCTCCTGCAGATAAAAACAGGTTGCAGAAGCTCACGGTTCCCACAGCTGGAGAGACGGATTAGACTTGGACTTGGACGTGAAAGCTATTTGTCCTTGTTAATTATTTGACTGCTAGAGTCCCACAAAAGCTTCCAAACTAATTAACAAGCACAACCAGCAGAGCAGCAGGGCATCGGGACGCGTTAACCAGGGAGTTGATTCAGGCGTTCATGGAAAATAAACTCATAAACTTCATAAAATGAACTTTCAAGTACCTTTCTCAATGTCTGCCTGCATGTAATCCTGTGTATATTATTTTAAAGGACCATTCCATCCATTTTGCATGTTTGAGTCTAATGTATTCAGTTTTCATACATGTAATGTTACTGGCAATCATTTCCAAAGCATACTACTGGAACGGTGAATTAAAAATGTTTTTCCTACCTTCCAGACCTCCATTGGTTTCAGTTCATTCTGCTATTAAAATCAACTTGTTGATACTGTAAACGTTCTTGGGATAGGTAATCCATCATCACCAACAAGACGTGTATTCAGGTTTTTTTAGAAGTTATGTAATTTTAGTGTTTAAGCTCAATAAAAAGCGTGGAGTGAATGTATGCCTCCACCGGGGAATATAGTCCCAAAAGAAGACCTGCGTTTATGGAAAAATTTAAAGGACCGTGACTTCATAAGGCTGTGTAACTATTAGCAGGAGAAACATGGATTTTTAAGGTGGGTGTATCACTTGAATATTTGATTTAGAAAGATTAAGAGATTTAGCAAAATATCAGGAAAGCTGAAATACGGTTTTATCCTTTGGGAAATAAAAATTTATTATATTAGGCTCAAACATGCTAAATGGACGGTATGGTCCTTTAAAGTTTTTTTTTTTTTTTTTTTTTTTTTTTCTTGCATTACAGATGCATGCTGAGGGTGTTTTCAGACTGTAGTTTGTTTGGGAACTTCATTGCTCTCGTGCTGCATTTCCTGTTTGGTTTGGTTCAGTTTCACACAGGAAAGCATCCAACCACACCAAAATGCATCAGCAAAAGTCATGTGACAAAACTCTCTCTGTTCATTGGTCAGAAATGTCTGGATGACACAAGAACAAAAATCAAAACAGGAAAAGTTTAGTATCCTCGTATAACGAACTGAAACGGAACAAATATGGAACAGTGAAAGTTTCCTAGTCAGAATCATCATTTGGTCCAGAAACCAAGAAAACTGGCAGCAGAAGCAGAAAAAGGTGATTTGTTGCCTTCAGATGTCGAATAAGAGAATTTAGGACAAAAAAATACCATGAAAACCTTCAACAAGTTAAACAAAATCTATTTTTATCAACTACAAACACATGCACCGCCACGTTGTGATGTCAGTGTGTGTCAGATAAGTTAAGCAAGGCGGATCTTGCTCGAGTTTCCGACTGGGAATTCTGAGTCGAATCTATTCTAATCTAATCTAATCTGACTCTATTCTATCTCACTTTTCCATGTTGGAGGTCGGGTTTTTTCCAAGTTTTGAGTACAGTGGATCACAGCATGATGTCTGTTGATAGCCAGGAGTCTTCAGCATCATCTGCTACGGTCTCCATGTTCAGGAGCCAATACACACACACACACACACACACACACACACACACATACACACACAGAAGAAAAAACATAAATGATCACAAAAACCATTTTACAGTAACTCTTAAATCTGATGTGACAAAATCAAACTTGGTTTCTTCACGTTGCTCAGAGAAAATTCATGAAGTCTGCATGACATGAACTTTAGGCGACGTCATGTAATGATAATGTAGAATGGTAATCGTTGGCGAGGCGAAAGACGCCACGGAATCACCAGCAGAACGGTGTGGCGCACACACAGCCATCTCATTTTAATAATTAAAATAAATCTACTCTTCTGTGTATTTGCATACGTTACGTGAATATTTGTTTTGCGAGGATCAGCACACACATCCTCATCGCCGCCATGTGTAAGCGTGCTCATGATTGGCTGTTATCGTGTTCTCACCACGCCGTGGCGGTGACACCAGGAAAAAGCAGGAGTTTGCTCCTTTATGCGTGACCCTATCAGCTGTAGTTCTCCTCGCCACACGCAGGGATTAAAGGCCTGTTTGGGAACCTCAGCCTGTGGGATTTGATCCTGCGACCTCTGACCTCCTGACTCAGCCTGCAGCACTGGCTCCATCTCTGCCTTCAGCTTCCTTTGAGTCCAGAGGAAATGAAGTAAAGCACAATATAATTCTTATTGATTTCTGCATGCCTGCACTTCAGAATTGATGCCATAATATTTTCATAATTGGGTCTTGTTGCATTAAATAACGCAGCGTGGGATGAGTTATGGCGTGACTTAAAGCAAAGAATCTATATGGGTTAAGAAAAAAAGTGCATGTGGATTATTTATTGTTATAATTTTATTATTTCAGCATATGAACACGTAAGGCCTTTGTGGAGGGACCAGGCCATTTTTCTTTTCTGCTGCACAAACAGCATCTATAAACTGTGTATGCCTCTATAGTCTCATGTCTTTTCTGGAAGCTTCTTCTTCTTCTTGTGCGCTCGCTCATCATGCACGGTGTTTGCAGCGCCATCAGGACGTACATTTTTAGCACGACTGGCCCCGCGGGGATTCACCTGCTAACCTGGCAGCCGAGCTCTGCACCTCAGCTTTCATAACATTCAGCATTTCTACGGAGGCCCCCAGAGGTCAAAGTAGGAAAAACTTACAGATCTGAAAATCTGAGAACATTAAAGGACCATACCGGCAATTGTGCATGTTTGAGCCCAATATATACAACCTGCATACATGTTACGTAACTGACAACCAATTTCCAAAATATAAAACCGTATTTTAGTTTTCCTTTTATTTTTTCAAAACTCCTAATCTTTCAAAATCAAATGTTCAGGTGATACATCCACTTTAACATTTAAAATTTCGCCTTCTAACACTTTTGCACAATTGCAGAAGACGGTCATTTTATTTGTTCCTTAAAAGTTGTCTTCTCCTGGGACTACATTTCCTGGCGGAGACATACATCATCTTCCATTGGAGTGGTTTCAAAACGTTACTTCAACAAAAAACCCAAATAGACGTGTTGTTCACTGTGACGGATTATTTATTTTAAGTGTTTAAAGTCTCTACAAGTTGACTTTAATAGCTACTGGAATGAACTGAAACCAATGGCAGCCTGGAAGGTAGGGAAAACAATCTAAAATTTACCACTAGTGTAGTATATTTTGGGAAATGGTTGTAGCAACATAACGTGTATGCAGATTGTATATATTGGGCTGAAACATGCACAATCACTGGTATGGTCCTTTAATGAGGTCCTTTAAAAATGTAAGAAGAAAATTATTGATTTTGGCTTTTAACAGTGTTTTTCATTCCCACTTTTTTTTTTTTTTTTTTTNTTTTTTTTTTTTTTTTTTTTACTGTTTGATTTAGGAATCTTTAAGCTGAGATTTGTGAATGAATATTTTTCGTAGCATGTAGCTTTTAAAGGGCTTTAGCTCTGTACGTTAGCAGCATTCTGCTATTAAACTACAGTTCCAAGCTGGAAACTGTCCACAGATGGCGTGAAAAAGTTGTTTGAGGACACTGATTCATATGCAATGCATGCGCAGCGGCGTGCGCAGCGGCGTGCGC
Organism: Lucifuga dentata; assembly: GCA_014773175.1. Taxonomy (NCBI): domain Eukaryota; kingdom Metazoa; phylum Chordata; class Actinopteri; order Ophidiiformes; family Bythitidae; genus Lucifuga; species Lucifuga dentata. The sequence goes on along the minus strand of VXCM01011310.1, from coordinate 7,429 downwards.
AGCGGCGGTCACTTTGTTTTCATAACGGTGACTGACTTTCAGATATAAGTGTTTTATTTCCTGAGCATCCACACACACTTGCTGCTGCTTTTAATTAACTGAGGAGAGGAATGGTTTTACACTGATGAGGTGTGTTTTATTCTCATCCGTGGGTGTATTTTAGCTTCACACACACACGGCATTCTGATTGGCTGCCGGCGCCACAAACCATTTCTTATGCAAACGACAAACCGCTTCCCAAACTCAGCCCGTGGCTTTGTTCACAGACGTTTCCACGTTTCCCACAGTGTGATGTTTGTAGGAGATTCTCCGTGTTCTCACCGGCAGAGTTAGCTGTAGCATGGATTAAAAATACTCAGATTACATTTAGTCTGGAGCAGATTCTTCATCCTTATAACCGTCATTAGTGTAACAAGAAGGAAAACACTTAAAAAAAAAAAAAAAGCTGCTACAGACCAACAAATCACACAAGACAGACATTTTACTTTTTATTTTTTTACCAACAGTGCTGATATTTATGTAGCGTGCCGTATCTCTGCTGGCTGGCTGAGGGTGAACTTCCTGTCTGACCTTGACTTTTTGACTGTTTCCTGTTAATGCTGCTTAGACGGCTGATGAGACCTGCTGCTTTGCTGCTTGGCTTATGTTGTTAGTGAACCAACTGGGCAGCGGCGGCGGCAGACAGAGCGGTAAATCCTCGCCAAACTCATCCATCAGCACGCCATACAGCTCTCTCTCTCTCTCTCTCTCTCTCTCTCTGTGGCATGTGATTAATCCTTCCCCTCGTATCTCTTCCCATGTGTCAGCACCTTTGCTGCTTTATAGGCTTATTCTGAAATGAAGTGACAGCTCTGCTCTGAAATATCACCAAATTAAGAGTGCTGGCATGTGTAAACAACGCAAATATCCACCAAAAAGCCATAAATCAACCTGACTGCTGTTAAAACTTAGTTGACCTGTTTAAAGGCTCTGAGCTGATTCTGTCATCTTTTAGCCGTTGACTTTGCATTTTAATGATAGTTTTGATGTTTACTGTTATTCTTTAAAAACTGGATTCATAAATCACGCTTTGATTCGTTACAGAACAGATCTCAAATGAATACTGTTTTGTAAATATTAAAGGAGGCATATTATGCTTTTTATTTTCCTTCATGTTTACAGTGAAATATAGTTAGAATTTGTGTTGAATATTGTCAGAATTCAAAACTTAAAGGACCAACCATCCATTTTGCATGTTTGAGCCTAATATATTCAATTTTCATACATGTAACATTACTGACAATCATTTCCAAAGCATGCTACTGGAACGGTGAATTAAAAATGTTTTTCCTACCTTCCAGACCTCCATTGGTTTCAGTTCATTCTGCTATTAAAATCAACTTGTTGATACTGTAAACGTTCTTGGGATAGGTAATCCATCATCACCAACAAGACGTGTATTCAGGTTTTTTTAGAAGTTATGTAATTTTAGTGTTTAAGCTCAATAAAAAGCGTGGAGTGAATGTATGCCTCCACCGGGGAATATAGTCCCAAAAGAAGACCTGCGTTTATGGAAAAATTTAAAGGACCGTGACTTCATAAGGCTGTGTAACTATTAGCAGGAGAAACATGGATTTTTAAGGTGGGTGTATCACTTGAATATTTGATTTTGAAAGATTAAGAGATTTAGCAAAATATCAGGAAAGCTGAAATACGGTTTTATCCTTTGGAAATGATTGTCAGTAACGTAACATGTATGGAAACTGAATATATTAGGCTCAAACATGCAAAATGGGTGGTATGGTCCTTTAATCTGCTTTGTTACAGCAGCCAATGTCACACAAGTCATGAAAAGTCAGATAAGATCACTTTGTGAATAAAAGGAATTTAACACATTATGAATCATTAAACAAAAAAATTAAAGTCACTACAAACAGGAAGCTAAAGACACATATGTTATCTTTTTTTTTTGAATCAATATGATCTTTTCTTTTCCTCTTGTCCTAAACTGTAATGGAAAAGTTTATTTTATTGCTTTTTCATAGTATATTTAGAATTCATGCTGACCAATTACAAGCAGACCAAAGCGTGTAAGGTCACATGACTCCCAGGCTGCTTTGCTGTCCTTTGGGACCTGTTGTCATTAACATGTATGAAAAATGAATATATTAGGCACAAACATGCAAAATGAATGGTATGGTCCTTTAATGTTGTTGCCTTTGCAGTTTGTAAGACAAACCCAGAAGTCCTAATAATAATAATAATAATACATTTTATTTGTAACGCATTTTATATTTTAAACAAAATCTCAAAGTGCTACAGAGTTGAAGGTAAGAATAAAAACAATAAAAAATAAATACAAATAATTACAACACAGTAAAAACTTTAGGATAAAACCAGGTAACTAGGAAACTAAAACTAAAACACTAGCAAGGCTACAACACAGTAGCCTGTGGTAAGTAGTAGTCCTCAGTAGTAAGTCCTGAACTCTGAAAGCTTTGTTTTGATTGGTCCTTTACTTCTGTAACATGTTGATATCAACACGCAACACATGTAAATTTACATGCCTGCATGTATGATTAACAGACCCACAGACTAGCAAGTATCTGTGTTTTGTAGTTTGTTGGTGTTTTCAGGTCAGACTCAGCTAGCCAATCAGAACAGGTTAAGCGTTTTGGGAGGAGTTATTAAAATGGCCTGTTTTCACTCGGTGTGCACAGCGGTGCTGCAGGAAGAAGAGGAGAAGTGGATCAATGTTCTTACACATTAAAGCATTGCAATTATTTCAAAATAGATCCTAAATTAAAATAAGAACATGAAAGTCTGTGAATATTTTTAATTTTGTGCTAATTAGCCTTTGGGGAAGATAAAGATGAGGTTTAAAAATAACGTTAATAAGGTCTTATTTAGCAGCAAAGATCTGACAGGATTATCTTAAACCGTTGCTGCTTAATCGATTAGCAGGACTGTCACAGCGCATTTCCTGCAGGATAAAGATTCCTTTAAACCATCACAGCAAATAATCCAAACTTCCTTTGACTGTCTGGTTTTTTCTTTTTTTCTTTTTTTGTTAAGGTAACGGTCATTTCTGCAGGATTCCTGTAGGTCATGGTTGTAAGGAACATATATGATTTTATTTTCAAAATAAAAACCGATATCAGCCACAGGATGCCACTAAAAATGTCACATAATGATGTTCTGAGCGACTTTAACTTCTCTAACTTCTTATTGACGAAGACGGAAACAAAACGCTTCCAGACACGATTTGTTGATGTCAAAATGAATTTCCTCACAGAAACGTCAAGAAACGTCAGCGCTTAAAGTTAGAAGGAGGAGAAAGTTTTCAGTGTTTGTAGAGGAAGTCAGACACTTCAGCAAGGCGAGGAAAGGGTCTCCCACTGTGTGTGTGTGTGTGTGTGTGTGTGTGTGTGTGTGTGTGTGTATGTGTATGTGTGCCTCTCAGCTGGTGATTTCTGTAAGAAACCTGAATCGCTCTGACTCGCCTGCATATGCATGAAGTCAAACGATGTAAGTGAACGGAATCCGCTGAAAGGAAATGTTACAGCTCCATCGTATGAACACACACACACACACACACGGATTTAAATGTAAGCCCCTGCTCTAAATCCAGCTGTTCCAATGGGTTTAAATTATCACCTGTCAGCACAAATTTAGGCTCCTGAAATGGCTGGAATTTACATTTCAAGATCTGCCATAAAATTCAAACNCCCCCCACCGCTGCTACCAAAAAGTAGAATTCAGAGGCCCAGCCATTAATTTTTGTTAATTCCTTTAGAGATTACAGGGATTCAGTTTTTGCACAAAGGAAGATTTGAGGATTTCTCTCTCTCTCTTTCACTTTACGTTAAAATGCGATCTTTGCATCTGGATGCGTTGTCTAGATAATGACATCCAAAGTCAGGATTTGCGTTTATACCTTTCATTTCAAACGTTCTCGTCTGGATCCTGCTTGTGTTGTATTCGGGTCTCAGCGAGTCGTAAGCGTAACGACTCGCTGACTCCTCCGTTTCCTCCAAGGACGAGCGTTATCCATTTCTTCATTATTTACAGCGAGTTGCAGCTCCTGATTCAAAATAACTTTATTAACAGCAGCGAGGGTGATGTTTTGAACAGGAAGCTGCAGTGTCATTGTCACCTTGTGACTGAGATCCAATCACAGTCATTCCACATCCATTAGCCGATATTAAAGCAGGGCGTCGTTTCTCGGCTGAATTTACGCCGGCAGACAGAAAAATGAAGCCGTCTGCCCTGTGACACTTTACTCCGCTGTTTTAGTAAGGTTATTTTTAATTAAGGACCGCCGGCTTGTTGTCTGTGGTTTTGCATATTTCTCTCAGCAGCTCAGATGGATGGAGACGCTCAGAGGAAACTCTAATCCCTGCTGTGACTTTGGCTTCTACTTTCCTCTCTCAGGCCTCTTCCTCTCAGAAACTTCTGCCAAAGACCAGCGAGTAAAAACCAGGCTGAGGAGAGGATCTGTTGGTGACCTTTCACCCCTCATCCCCCAAACACATAGAAAAAATAATGCTGTACTTCTGTATTTGAGTTTTTTTTCTTTCTGTCTTTTCTTTCTGTTCTGAGCATCAGATCGTTTATCACTTTTTTTTTTAACTTCCACTTGACAAATAAGCAACTGTGGCTCTTTGTTAAAAGTATTCACGTCTTCTTCCAATATTATTCAAACTAACCTACACCCCCNACACACACACACACACACGCCCCCCAACTCTTAGGTTAGTTAGTGCAGCATCAGGCAGCAGAGTTATTAGTTAAATAAACTGAGGTAACTGACCGATAGAACAAATGTAGGTGGCAGGAGCATAAAATAAATTAATTGGCAAAAAATTAAAATCTTTTGTCTTTGGTGCTCCTCCAGCAGGTGGCGCCCAAAAAAAAAAAAAAAAANAAAAAAAAAAAAAAAAAAGTCCCTGGTAACAACTGTAATGATTTAATGGAAATGCCTCACCGTGTCAGACCTGTCGTAGCTTAAATGTTCCTGACTAACTATCAGAGGAAAGACTCCAAACCTTCCTGACGTTTCACCATCACAGCAGGAAGTGTGATGTAGCAGCTTATTTATGACTTATTTATGGCTTATTTATGGATGGGTGCTGGTTTGTAGCTGGTGGGTCAGAGCTCTCTACACTCTAATGAGGCAGCAGACAAACTGAAATCAATAGCTGCTCCCAGAGCCGCAGCACAGGACGCCATCATTAATGCAGCTCAGCGTGAGGAACGGTGGCGGCTAAAAGGAGGAGGAGCCACAGAGTTTGATGGTTTTTTGCAGAGTTTGTCCAAATGTAGGTTAAAGGACCATACCAAAAATTTTGCATGTTTGAACTTAATATATTAAATTTTCATATACGCTACTGGAACGGTGAATTAAAAGTGTTTTTCCTACCTTCCAGACCTCCATTGGTTTCAGTTCATTCTGCTATTAAAATCAACTTGTTGATACTGTAAACGTTCTTGGGATAGGTAATCCATCATCACCAACAAGACGTGTATTCAGGTTTTTTTAGAAGTTATGTAATTTTAGTGTTTAAGCTCAATAAAAAGCGTGGAGTGAATGTATGCCTCCACCGGGGAATATAGTCCCAAAAGAAGACCTGCGTTTATGGAAAAATTTAAAGGACCGTGACTTCATAAGGCTGTGTAACTATTAGCAGGAGAAACATGGATTTTTAAGGTGGGTGTATCACTTGAATATTTGATTTTGAAAGATTAAGAGATTTAGCAAAATATCAGGAAAGCTGAAATACGGTTTTATCCTTTGGGAAATGATTGTCAGTAACGTAACATGTATGAAAATTGGATATATTAGGCTCAAACCTGTAAAATGGGTGGTATGGTCCTTTAATCTATTTTTTATTATGTGGCTGTGAGGATCTTTTTGTGTTTTAGTGACTGAAGTGTTTTAATGCGTGACGGCTCAGCATGAAGAGTCGCCGCACGTGGTGACATGATCTATTGATTCTCAAATTTGTTTTTTTAATAATCTGCGGATTATAATAAATTCAAAAACAATTCAAGAAAATTCTCCCACACTTGATTTGGTAATTAATAATTTTTTAAAATAGATTTTAAACAACAGACGAGCCTTCAAAAAATGGCGTTTGTGCGTTTTACAGCACTGAAATGTCTTGTTTTGTAAGACATTGTTTTATGCAGGTTTTTAGGGGATTTAAAAAAAAAAAGCCAAATTCAATAAAAGGTCAAATTGCAAAAATGACTTTAGACTCCAGAGGGTTAAAAAAAAAAAAAGTTTATAGACCCACAAACGTCTCGTTGTTTCTTTCAGTTTCTTTTCATGTTATTTTTATATTGAGCAGATGATTCACCTCGTTTTGATTTAATTGCTGTGTAATGATTCATTTATTGATCTGTATCAGCTGTGATATAAATTACAGAAACACATTAATGAAAACAGGACAAAAGCAATATTGAGGGCGGCGGCCTCAGGCTGCAGCTTTATTGTCGCATTTATGTATTATTTATTGCATTCGGTTTGGAATTGAAGTTGATATTGGAAGACAGGAGGAATGTCAGGAGAGGAAGGCAGCGGGGTCAGCGCCAAAACGTACACACACACACACACACACACACACACACAGACGCTGGTGAACCTGCCGTCACCTTGCCCATGTATGTGACAAACTGCCACCATCAGGAGTCCAAACACACATAAAGCATGTCCCTTCACTTCCACGCTGCCGGAAAGGTCGTCATCATCATCGCTCACGGGACAAACGAACGTAAACTCACCTGGATTCTGGATTCTACTTGAAGGGGAAGCGTGTCGTTACTGCTGGGCATGATGGGAGAGGTTACGACCTTCAGCCATCATTTTCAGATTTCAGGCTGTGCTGATGATTAGGGCTGGACATCGATCCTGAATCCAGATCTGATTCAGATTTTGATTTTCAAAACTCCAACTCAATTTGATTCTGTAAAATTCTGGAAAAGTCTGTCAGGCTTTGTCTTCTAGATTTCATTATCGTATAAAAAACTGAACACATTCTTTCAAAATACATGTTGAAACCTTAATGAGTGTATTAAAGGAAACAGGTTCAGGCTGACCTTTGACCTTTCTTTTGGGCGACTGTAGAGAGGCTCTGATGGTCTTTGACCTCCACATGAAGCTTTGTGTAGCCGTATCACTAACGTGTTGTCGTGTGGCTCAGCGTCCCGTGATTCCAGAATCTGAATCCCTTGTTGTCATGGCGATGCTGTAACGACGCATATCCTCCATATAAAAACAGCAACAATTGTACGATATGCACAATTGTATAAGGCATGGTTATTTTAAAGGACCATACAACCCATTTTGCATGTTTGAGCCTAATATATTCAGTTTTCATAAATGTAACATTACTGACAATCATTTTCCAAAGGATAAAACCGTATTTCAGCTTTCCTGATATTTTGC
>VXCM01011297.1:0-13004 GCA_014773175.1 Lucifuga dentata | reverse complement strand
ACTGCATATATTAAGGAACTGGTATGTTATCTGAATATTCAGATGTTGTGGGATTTTCTACATTTACTCCACTAAATATCTTCCTTCTCATTCTTATGTCCAATGTTCCTTCCAGTATGAAAAATCTCCAAAACTGGCAAAACAAGTTTTTCGCTCGACTGTGAAAATAAAATCATCTTTGAGTGCTTCTGTTTTTGGATGTTTTAGTATATTTTTACAACTAAAACTTCTTAACTTTAAGTTAACTGTCTTAATGCTACACTTTCTCTGGTGATAGATTTAACCCAAAAGATGAAAGGAAATGTTATGAATGAAGTTTCATCTCACTGACTGTTTATCTGTAACTAGATGTATGAAGCTTTTCCTGGAGTGATGAAGCACCTGCCAGGACCTCACAACAAGATGTTTGACTACTACAACTTCTTGAAAGCCTTCCTCCATGAGGAGATCCACAGGCACAAACAGGACCTGGACCGCAGCAATCCCAGGGACTACATTGACAATTTCCTCATAGAAATGGAGAATGTATGTGAAGGACTGCTTTTCATATCCTGTCGTATTCTGTAAAACTGTTGCCCGTTCTGTCTGTCAGTCTGCCATTCATTCACTGCTGCATCTCCTCTTTGTTTCTGAACAGCACAAAGAAAAAGATGGTCAGGGTTTCACTGAGGACAACCTGGCTTACTGTTGTCTGGATCTGTTTCTGGCTGGAACAGAGACAACCTCCACCACTTTGCTGTGGGCTTTGGTTTTCCTCATCAACCACCCTGATGTTCAAGGTAAGGAACATCCTGGACCCTAAGTGGAGCTCAATGTAAAAGAGCAAAAAAAAAAAAAAAAAAAAAAAAAANAAAAAAAAAAAAAAAAGTGCCAGGATTATCCTATACATACTGTACATATCCAGCTGTTTGTAACAAATTACTGTTTAGTATAAAATTAAGGCTACCTATAGCCACAAAGCTTTATTTAAAGGTAATGAAACACTGAAACACCTGCTGCTGCATTGCTTTCCATGGGTTAAAGCCTTCATGTACTGTATATATTGGGCTTCTAATATTGAATTAGATTAGGGGATTTGGCAAAATAACAAGATAACTAAAATATGGCAGAGATAGGCAGAAAAATATGGTTTTATGTTTGTTTGTCAGTAGCATAACATGTATGCTGGTAGTATGTATGGGGCTTAAACATGAAAAATCATCAATATGGTCTTTTAATTTCCTATAAATCTAAACCATTTAATTATATTTGAAGAGAAAGTCCAGGCAGAGATAGACAGAGTGATCGGACAGAACCGCCAGCCTGCTATGGCTGACAGACTCAACCTGCCCTACACTGATGCTGTAATCCACGAGATCCAGAGGATGGGAAACATTGTTCCTCTCAACGTACTGAGAATGGCTGCCAAAGACACAACACTGGGTGGATACTTTATACCCAAGGTTCATTTCCTCACTGACCATAGTCATTTAAAAAGTCTAAAGAGGAGAAAAGTGTGAACGTGAAACCAGATTAAGGAGTTTGTGGATCTTGTTTATAGGGAACTTCCTTGATGCCAAACCTGACCTCTGTGCTGTTTGACAAAACTGAATGGGAGACTCCAGACACATTTAACCCTGGACACTTTCTAGATGCTGATGGCAAGTTTGTGAAGAGAGAAGCTCTTCTGCCTTTCTCTGCAGGTAAACTACCTTCTGTCCTGACCTGATAATCCAGGTTATGATCCAGATTTTAACAGTGTGTTTGTGTGTGTTTGCGTGCGTGCGCGCACACATGTCCCAGGTAAACGTGTGTGTCTTGGAGAAGGGTTGGCCAAGATGGAACTGTTCCTGTTCTTTATTGGCTTATTACAGAAGTTCTCTTTCTCAACACTTGATGGGGTCGTGTTGAGTACAGAGGGAATTACTGGAACTCTACGTGTACCGCATCCCTTCAAAGTTTATGCCAAGGCCCGTTGAGCCATGAAAAGTCTCAACTATTTTTCACCAACTAATGAACTGCAACAGAAAGCAATCCCTTTTTGTGACATCGGTATTCTTCCACAAATTATACTGGTTGAAAAGTTAATTTACTTTGTCCCTGTAGATACTCATTTCATAGTACGTAAATACTTGATTATATACATTCTTGAAATCTTAAATCCATCTTAAATGCAATATGTATTTCTTATCCTATGATTCCAGTTTTGTTCTGAAGATCTACAAAAAAAAAAAAAAAAAAAAATCAATTCATGAGTGTTTCTTGTGGAAAAAACGTCTACTGGGAGCCAGAAGAGATCTATCTTGTGTTCCATTTTTAGTATCAACATAAGAAAATGAAGTTTCTGTTGTTATTTTGTTTGCACATTAACATGAAAAAAGAAAATAAAATGTATCCACAAGTTCCATTAAGTAATACTATGTACAGTCCACAGTACACCATCCAAATATGATCAAAAAACCTTGAGGCTCCACTCTTTATTCCAGCAAACACACACACACACACACACACACACACACAGCCATTTCTTTTGTGTATGCTACCAGGAAAATGCCTCCCCTTTCTTAAAGGTACAAGAACCAATTAGGCTTACCATCAATGTGCCTTTATCCACATATCAAAAGTAAATGAAGATAAATTATCATGCTCATAACATAAATCTATATTCTGTAAAACGTTAAAGAGAATACGCAAAATAAGACATATGCAAAGACTTTGTGTTATCAACAACACAAAACTATGAACACACATTTTGAACAACTGTTACTTTTGGAGTAAAAAAAAAAAAGTCCCTTGTGCATACATGCAATTCTTAAAATTTCTCATGTTTGATGAGCCCTAAAAATTGAAATTTTTATAAGTAGTTTAAAAAAATTTATATAGTTGGCTTCAGTACTTCAAACACTACAAATGACAGACATTATGAAGATTTTTTACTGTAGCCTTTTGGAGTAATTAATTACCAAAGTCCCTCGCGCAGATATGTGATTGGCAAAATTTCTCATTTTTCATCAGCTCTAAAAATTTAAAGATATTTACAGAAGTAGTTAGCAAATCTTTCATGGTTGGATTGTGATGATTGAATGGTGGTGCCAGGACAACCATCTTTCTCTGAACAACGACAAAACCAAGGAGTTGGTGGATTTCAGGAGGCAAAGAGGAAGTTACACCCCCCTACAGCGGAAACCCAGTGGAGACGGTGAGAAGCCTCAAGTACCTTGGTGTTCACATCACTGAGAACCTCACCTAGAACACTCACACAAGCTTCCTGGTCAGCAAGGCCAGACAGCGCCTCTACCACCTCAGGTGACTCAGAAGTTCATGGTGACACCCCTCATTTTAAAGTCATTCTATGCCAGAGTCATTGAGAGCATCCTGACTGGAAGCATAACCGCCTGGTATGGGAACTGTACTGTACAGGACCGGAAAGCCCTGCAGCGGGTGATGCATTCGGCTGAGCTCACCATCGGGTTTTCCCTTCCAGCCTTGCAGGACATTTACTCCACAAGGTGTATGACCAGGGTTCTCAGCATCAAAAAAGACTCCAGCCACCCCGGACACAAACTGTTCAGGCTGATGAGGTCAGGAAGCCTCTGCAGCCACAAGACTGAGCCACAGGACGGAGACTCAGGAGGAGCTTTTATCCTCAGACAATAAGACTCATCAATAGTAACACATGATGGACCATCTACACATTTCCTTCCCTTCCCCTTCCCCTTCTCTTGTACACTCCTCTTTACTTCTCACACAATCTCTCCCTCACTTACTTTGACACTCATTACACACACACAGAAGGACAGTCATCATTTGTACTATGTGCAGTGCTATTTTGCACATATTTATTGATACTCATGTATATACATTCTCCTGCTTGTTTGCTGTAAATACTGTAGATTGCATACTTATGCATTTTTAATTCTTAATTTTGCTCTTGTTGCCTTATCCTTATTTTTATTTTGTTTTTATTTTATCANATTTTTAATTCTTAATTTTGCTCTTGTTGCCTTATCCTTATTTTTATTTTGTTTTTATTTTATCATATTTTTTTACACTTAAGAAGCACAGTCTGGGAACCTACCAGAAAAAGCATTTCACTTTATTGTTATACTTGTATGGCTGCATGTGAAAAAACTTTGAATCTTGAAAATATTGAGCTGGAAAGCGCCTTCCTCTGTGAAACCTTCAAAGAGGAACAAGGCAAATAGATTATATGGACACGCTTTAAAGGTATCTTCACGTCTTAAACAATGCTGTGAACATTTGTCACACAATCTGTATAAAATGTATAGAAATTAATTTCACACCTAAATATATTTAATTAATATCCCCAGGAAACCTATTCAACCCCCATTACACCATTACTAAAGCTGTGAGTAACATCATCTGATCTGTGGTCTTTGGACATCATTTTGAATACACGGAGCTTTCAAAACATTCTGCAGTTCTACAATGAGGCCATTGTTCTTGCTGGCACAGCTCAGGCTCAGGTAACCCCTAATCTGTCATTTTAGCTCAGCCATTATGAGCTAAATTGTTAATTGAAGTGTCTGTAAAATACCAATAGTTTATTTGATCTACAGCTAATCTGAGAGTTTGTCCCGTAAACAGCTCTACAATTCCCAGCCTGCTGAAGTACCTGCCAGGACTTCACCAGACCATCCAATCCAACTACAGCAAGATCATAGCTTTCCTGCAACACGAAATAGAGAAACACCAGGAAGAATGGAACCCTGATGCCCCCATGATTATATGGATTTATACCTGGCAGAGATGGAGAAGGTAAGATTTTTTTCAGATTTTCAGTAGAGCTCCCTTGAACTGATAGTAGATGGGTAGTTCATGGCTGTGTATAANTTTTTTCAGATTTTCAGTAGAGCTCCCTTGAACTGATAGTAGATGGGTAGTTCATGGCTGTGTATAATAACATACATCTTGTCTGCTGCCAGAGGAAGGAGGATCCACTCGCTGGCTTCAACATCGACACACTGACAGTTTGCACCCTCGACCTGATTGAGGCCGGAACAGAAAGCAGTTCCACCACTTTACGCTGGGCCCTTGTATTCATGATGAACTATCCAGACATACAGGGTTCGTGAATTCTTCCTCTTTAATATAGTAGCTGAGGTGATTTTCTGGTATTTCAACTGAATCTGCTTCCAACTCAGAGAAAGTCCAGGCAGAGATCAACAGAGTGATCGGACAATCTCGTCAGCCCACTATGGCCGATAGATGAGAAAGTCCAGGCAGAGATCAACAGAGTGATCGGACAATCTCGTCAGCCCACTATGGCCGATAGACCCAACATGCCCTTCATCCATGAGATTCAAAGGATGGGAAATATTGTTCCCCTGGGATTCCCCAAAATGGCCAGTAAAGACACTATACTGGGAGGACATTTCATACCCAAAGTAAAGAACTTTTCATAAGAAGTGGCCAAATTTCAGGCTGTATAATTAGTAGATTATTGATGCACAACTGATATCATAAATATTTCACGGCCCCTTTTCCAGGTCACAGCTATTACCACAATTCTGTCATCTGTGGTGCTTGATAACGCCAGATACCCTCAACCCTGAACCTTCTTGGATTCAGAGGGCCAATTCCAAAGAAGTGAAGCCGTCTTGCCTTTTCAGCAGGTCTGGATTTGGATTTGAATTTCTACACTGGATTGTTACCAACATAGTTCATGATAGAATATAAAATAGAAATGTGCTAAGCTAAAGCTGCTGTCGACTATTTCCTCCAGGTAAATGTGTGTTTAGGGGAGCACCTCACCAGAATGGAGCTGTTCCTTCTCTTTACCTCTCTGCTCCAGTGCTTCACCTTCACTCCTGTTCTTGGACAAATGTCCAGCATGGAGAGGGTGCTGGGCCTCACACAATTCCCTGAGAAGTTCAGGATGATAGCCCTGACTCGCTGATCTTCTCCACCTAATTGGCACTGCTTCAGCAGTGAGTCAGCAGAAAGAAATAAAAGGGTCTCATATAAAGGCCGGGTTTAGTGTATGTCTTTTTCTGGCCCAGGAAACTATTAGTGTAATCTGCTGCTGCCACCAGATGACAGCAGCTATGCTTGGAGTATCAAACCAGCCATTCAAATCAAATTCAAAATCAAATTCAAATCAGCTATTGTCTCTCCAGCCAGAAGGCACAGCAAATTCTGGCTTTAAAGTCATAATTCCGAGAAAAAAAAGTCAGAATTCTGAGAAAAAAAGTCAGAATTCTGGCATCAAGGTTACATGATATCATTTTGGCTGCAATGTCAGACCTAGATGACTTGGTAAAGCCGTATTTCAGGCTTTCTTTCAGTGAATAGGAAATACTTAAGCAATATCACATGAAAGGGAGTGTTGGTGTACTGAATATCAACCAAGTGCCGAAGATAATCACAGCCACACTGATATTCAGTACAACAGCACGACCTCCCATGTGATACTTCTTTTATAAAACAGTTCTACAAGCACCATTTATTAGTTAAAAGTCAGAATTCTGACTTTTTCAGAACTTTTTTTTTTTTTTTTTTTAAATGGCAGAAACAGGCTTCCATAGATTAATGTAGCTATGGTCAAATTTATAAATAAAGTTTTATGAAAAATAAAAACTTACATTCTTGTTTGAAACTAATATATGCCACTTTCTTTTGATTGATTGACTGGAGCTAGATTGTTTGGCTTCTCTGGTTTCTACATTTTCTTCTAAACTCCTAACAATAATATTAATAACACATGCTATTTGTAATGTTTACATGCCTAACATTAAAACAGAACTAGGCCTACATGATTCCTGTCACATGAAGAGCTAAATTAATGAATATATGGGTAGCTGGATGTCATATTAAAACTGAAATATTGTTAGATCAGTACAGTAGCTTTATACAACATGTTGCATGTGGCTTATTACATAATAAAAAATATAATGATATATATATATATGATTGTGGAGTTTTTTTTTATTTCACAGGTGTAGGGCATTGCCTTTTTTTTTTTTTTTTTTTTTACAGTTAAGCACCTGCCCTCCTAAAAGTCTCTGCGTGGCCCTGAGAGAAGCCAATGATGCTATTACCTGCCATCCCAGTACTTTTAAAATTTAATTTAATCTACTTTCTTTTCCATTTTACACGCATAAAATTAATTTCTAAAACTAATGTGTGGTCTCAACTTTGGTCCTTCCTTGAGACAGGCTGACCTGTCATCCATCCATCCATCCATCCATCCATCCATCCATCTATCTATCTATCTATCTATCTATCTATCCATCCATCCATCCATCCATCCATCCATCCATCCATCCATCCATACATCCATCCATCTATACAGACAGACAGACAGACAGATGAGCATTATGAATGTGGAATTCATGGCATGGCATCCAATATGTTATGATATCTGGTATATTAGTTCAGTATTAATTAAGCATGAATGACACTTAGGTGGTTAATTAATATTCCCAGGAAACCCATTCAACCACCACTCCACCATTACTCTAAAGCTGTGAGTAATATCATCTGCTCTGTGGTCTTTGGTCATCGTTTTGAATACACGGATGAAAGCTTTCAGAACATTCTGCAGTTGGACAATGAAGCCATTTGTTCTTGCTGGCACAGCTCGGGCTCAGGTAACTCCTAATCTGTTATTTCAGATCAGCCATTATGATTGTTAATTTAAGTGTCTGCAAAGTACAAACTGTTCAATTGATCTACAGTTAATCTCAGAGATTGTCCCGTAAACAGCTCTACAACGCCTTCCCCAGCCTGCTGAAGTACCTGCCAGGACCTCACCAGACCATCCACTCCAACTACAGCAAGATCATANCCTGCTGAAGTACCTGCCAGGACCTCACCAGACCATCCACTCCAACTACAGCAAGATCATAGCTTTCATGCAACACGAAATAGAGAAACACCAGGAAGAATGGAACCCTGACGACCCCCATGATTATATAGATGTTACCTGGTAGAGATGGAGAATGCAAGATTTTTTCAGATTTTCAGTAGAGCTCCCTTGAACTGATAGTAGATTGGTAGTTCATGGTTATAATAATAATACAATTCACTATTGTTTGGTTTGTTGGGTTTTTGTTATATTTGCCTCTCATTTTTGAACCCCCAGCACACCTTCCACTCATTCATGCATCACAGAAGCCGCTGATGTTATTACCAGCCATCCCAATGTTTTTTTCAAATTTAAATTAATCTAATTTATATTTAAAAAATTCTAAAACTAATGTGTGGTCTCAACTTTGATCCTTTCCTCGAGACAGGCTGTGACACCTACAGTATGTATCTATCTATCTGTGGGATCATTAGCAATCAAAAAAGAAAAGAAAAGAAAAGTAAAGAAAGTGAGAACATTAGGCTGACTTGTGTTCCACGTAGTCTGTGTAGCTGTGGCTGTGTCACCTATAGTATGTATGCATGTATGCATGTATGCATGCATGTATGTATGTATGTATGTATGTATGTATGTATGTATGTATGCATGCATGTATGTATGTATGTATGTATGTATGTATGTATGTATGTATCTATCTATCTATCTATCTATCTATCTATCTATCTATCTATCTATAGCCAAAAATATTGCACCCCCTGTATTTTTCTGTTAACTTTTCTTTCTGAGTTAAAATACCACTCCAAACACATTTTTTTTTTTTTTTTTTTNAAAAAAAAAAAAAAAAAAAAAAAAAAAGCCAATAGTTCTCAATAGTGTTAAGTAGGAAGACACTTTTGACATGTTAAGATCCTGAAGAAAAATACCAACATTATTAGTAGAGATCAAACAGGAAGTTAAAACATCTTCTTTGAGGTAGGGTCAGAGCAAATGGTTTTCACGTGTTTTCACTGACTTGTAGAAATATTGTAGTCATATTACCTACTCTGAAATCCAAATTTAAGTCTAAAGAATAGCTGAATATTCTGAACGAATACTCCACTACTTGTAAAACACCAACAAATGAATTTTATTGTGTTTGTGTTTGGAGTGGTACTTTGGTAAAGTTTACACAAAAATACAGGGGGGGTGCAATACTTTTGGCCAGTGCTGTAGACAGACAGGCAGGCAGGCAGACAGACAGATGAGCAATATGAATGTTGAATTCATGACATTCATCAGTCCAATATCAGCACCTTGTAACTTTTGTTTTAGAAAGGTGCTATATAAATAAACTTATTATTATTATTATTATTATTATTATTATTATTATTATTATGATATCTGTTTTGTTACTTCTGGATTAATTATTAAGCATGAATGATGCTTATATGTATAAAAATGCAAAATATTTGCATTATTGAGGTGAGGTCACCGAGTCTCTCTCTCTCTNCCCTCCAGTGATGGTTGTTTTCAATAAATGATAAACTACAATAATTATTATAATAATAATGGTCATAAATGCCTTTAAACACTGTTCTTGCCTTAGACCTGACCTGACCAGACTTTCATAATTGCTGCTGCACTTTGCAAAGCCTTTTTGTATTTACTTTAACACAAAATAACATGCAGCCTCTGCACCTGGTCACATAGACAGTCAAATCTGTGTTCTGTATTTTGATCATATCGCTGAGCTCTTTTTCCAATATACTTAATGTTTTGATATAATTTTTATACTACAGCAAGTGATTCGATTGTTGGATTTTGGTTTTAGTGAAACGTAGGTGTGGTCTGTGTTTGATTATATAACACTGTGACATGCAAGCACCTTTGTGCAGACTTTACTGTCCAGTCTGTCCTGACAGTGGCAGGATAGAAACATAGATTCTTTAAGAATATAAGGAAGAGAAATATTTTCCATACAGACCATCTTTGTCTGTGTTTAACTATGTGGCTTTATAATGTTTTGTTGGATCTGGACCTCAAGACTTTTCTGCTGACTTTGTTTTTGTTCCTCCTGATAGCAGATTTCATCAAAAACAGAAATCCACCAANTCTGCTGACTTTGTTTTTGTTCCTCCTGATAGCAGATTTCATCAAAAACAGAAATCCACCAAACTTTTCTCCAGGACCGCTGGCTCTTCCCCTAGTGGGCAACTTCTTCAGTGTGGACAGCAAACACCCCCACAAATATTTCACAAAGGTAAAGTCTTTAATTCAGAAGAGGTTAAATTCAGTGAGTAAAATTTATATTATCATCCTGTATTTTATTGTTAATATTAGAGACTTTGATTAGGATATTGACATTGAGTTCATGATTTTCAATAAATACAGTATAATAATAATAATAATATAATAAACTTTACTGTATAGCACCTTTCATAGTCAACAGGTCACAAGGTGCTTCACATGCAATAATATAAAACAATAAAAAACAGTACATAAAATCAAGAAACTGTAAAAATCAATAAATAAAAGATGTCCATTAAGACCAAATAAAACCATAAAGAAAGCGACTACCTAAAAGCTTGTCTAAACAAAAATGTCTTAATCTGCATTCTAAACACAACCTCAGAATCAAGAGAACGGACAGAAGAGGGAAGGGCATTCCATAGTTTAGGTGCTACAGTCTGGAAAGCGCAATCTCCACAGGTCTTTAAACGGGTACAAGGGACAACCAGTAGCTTCTGATCTGAGGACCTAAGTGAGCAGGAGGCAGAGTATGTCTGTATGAGACCCACAAGGTAGGGGGATGCCTGAACATGCAAGGCTCTAAAAGTTAGAACTAAAATTTTAAAATGCACTCTAAAATTAACTGGGAGCCAATNACATGCAAGGCTCTAAAAGTTAGAACTAAAATTTTAAAATGCACTCTAAAATTAACTGGGAGCCAATATATATTTTTGATTAACTCATTAAAACAATAAGTCATTGCTATTATTATAATTGTACTGTATATCTGAAATTTTGACATCTACATTCATCTAAAATCCTTCCTTCCTTTTCTGTCCAACTTTAATTTGTCAATATGCTAATATCTTCAAAATGCTTTAATGTATTTTTAAAGGTAGTCAATATTTTGTCCTATACAAATGATATCTGGTAATCAAACTGTAAGAACAAATATAAAAAACGTGCTGTAAATTTATTTTACCACACTAATTAAACTTATAGTTGGTATATTCTTTATTTTTATTTGCAGGTTTATCTATTGTACAATTACTTAAAAAGTTAATGTGATTCTGTATTACTTTTTTGTTCTTCTCTGATGTTTTGTCCACAGCTGGCTGAAACATATGGAAATGTGTTCAGTGTCCATCTTGGCAGTGATAAGATGGTGTTTCTGTCTGGGTACAAGATGGTGAAAGAAGCCATCGTGATGCAGGCCGACAACTTTGTGGACCGACCGCACAATGCAATTGCTGTCAGGCGTTCTTCAGGGAACTCAGGTGTAAAAATCTCTTCCTGTTTGATGCTGTGCAAGATTGAGTTTCATTTTGCCATTAACTGCATTTCCTCCTTGTGTGTGTGTGTGTGTATGTGTGTGTATAGGTGGTCTGTTCATGACTAATGGTGAAAAATGGAAGAGACACCGGCGTTTTGCCCTGTCAACCTTACGGAACTTTGGCCTGGGCAAAAGCCTCATGGAGGAGTGTATCTGTGAGGAGAGCCGATACCTGCAGGAGGAGATAGAGAAGGAGAAAGGTAGGAGGTCACAACAGATCATAACCCCACACTAAGAAATGTTCTAAAACAGCTCCTCTTCTCTAGGTCAACCCTTCGACCCAGCTCGCCTCTTTTACAACGCTGTGTCCAACATCATTTGCCAGCTGGTGATGGAGAGACGGTTTGACTACAGTGACCACAACTTCCAGATCATGTTGAAGCGTTTGTCTGAAGCCCTACGGCTGGAGGGTTCCATATGGAGTCTGGTAAGACAATGATATCAATGAAATTCAGTAAATGTGCTTTTCAAGTGCAAACAGATCATATCCTGAGATATTTTTTCAGTATCAAAGGTAGTAAGGTAACAAATTAAAGGTGCAAAGTAAGTAAGGACATTTACTTGAGTACTGCATATATTAAGGAACTGGTATGTTATCTGAATATTCAGATGTTGTGGGATTTTCTACATTTATTCCACTAAATATCTTCCTTCTCATTCTTATGTCCAATGTTCCTTCCAGTATGAAAAATCTCCAAACCTGGCAAAACAAGTTTTTCACTCGACAGTGAAAATAAATTCCGCTTTGACTTTTTGGATATTTTAGTATATCTTATTACTACGACTTGTTAACTTTATGTTCACTGTCTTGATGCCACATTGTCTCTGGTGATACATTTAATCTCAAAAACTGAAAGGAAATGTTATGAATGAAGTTTCATCTCACTGACTGTTTATCTGTAACTAGATGTACGAAGCTTTTCCTGGAGTGATGAAGCACCTGCCAGGACCTCACAACAAAATGTTTGACTACTACAACTTCTTGGAAGTTTTCTTCCATGAGGAGATCCAGAGGCACAAGCAGGTCCTGGACCACAGAAATCCCAGGGACTACATTGACAATTTCCTCATAGAAATGGAGAATGTATGTGAAGGACTGCTTTTCATATCCTAGTATTCTGTATAATTGTTGCCCTCTCTGTCTGTCTGTCTGCCATTCATTCACTGCTGCATCTCCTCTGTGTTTCTGAACAGCACAAAGAAAAAGATGGTCTTGGTTTCACTGAGGACAACCTGACTTACTGCTCTCTGGATCTGTTTCTGGCTGGAACAGAGACAACCTCCACCACTTTGCTGTGGGCTTTGGTTTTCCTCATCAACCACCCTGATGTTCAAGGTAAGGNTTAAAAAAAAAAAAAAAAAACTGCCAGGAATTATCCTATACATACTTATCCAGCTGTTTATAACAAATTACTGTTTAGTATAAAATTAAGCTACCTATAGCCACAAAGCTTTATTTAAATACAACACTGAAACACCTGCTGCTGCATTGACCTCCATGGGTTAAAGCCTTCCTGTACTGTATATATGCAGCTTAAACATGCAAAATTGCCAATATGGTCCTTTAACCTTCTATAATCTAAACCGTTTAATTATATTTGAAGAGAAAGTCCAGGCAGAGATAGACAGAGTGATCGGACAGAACCGCCAGCC
>VXCM01011279.1:0-10939 GCA_014773175.1 Lucifuga dentata | reverse complement strand
AAAAAAAAAAAAAAAAAAAAATCTCACTGCATAGTATTCCAAAAAGTTGGCAGCACTGAATAAATATATAACATAAATGCGTTGTTCCTGACCTTTTTTCTTTTCATTAACTCTTTGATAGCCAAATTAAGTATGAAAGCCAAATGTTGTGCAACAGAGTAAGGTTATTTTGCAATTTTCAAGTACAAACAAACATGTTATTATAATAACATGTAATATCCAAGTAGGAGGTTGGAGGCAGCAAGGCGGGGTCAGCACTCCAGCTTTTTGCTGACAGGTCGTATGGATCGATGTTAATAGTAAACAATTTAGCCAAATACTGGGCCCTGGCATCCTTGCTGAGTTTGTCTTGGTATGGTATTCTCTCAGTTTTCTTCTGCTTCTCCAGTTTGTCGATTAAATTGGTTGAATAACTTATTTAGTCGTGTGGTTTACAGTACCGCTTCCTATACCGGTTACTGCAGCTATACCTCCAAAATGGCGACTGGGTGACGTCGCAGACGGCAAACACACATGACTGACAAAGACCGATAGTCATGACTCGTGTGTAAACCAGACCCTAAAGGGTTAACAGCTGAGAAATGATTAGCCAATCAGATCGTCAGATCATAAACAGTAGCTAAACAAGCTACAGGAAAACAGTGTGAGGATATAAATATAAAGTACAGTAAATCAGAAATGAAAAGCATAATTAAACAGTCAATTAATCAAAGATGGCAAAAACAGTGGGATGAGGAAAGAAGAGGACGGTGGTATTACAGTATTCAAAGATCAGTAGGGACAATGAGATCAGAAGGTAGAAATTGAAGAGATGAAACAATCATTTCGAGGTTGAGGTTTGGACACACAGGGTTGAATATTTCACTTTTTAAAATAGGAAAACATAACTCAGGAAGATGTAGTTATTGCAATGTAGATGAAACAATAGAACATGTAATGACAGAATGTCCACAGTATACAGAGGAGAGAAGGGAGCTGATGAACAGTCTAAAAGAGAGAAAGGTAAAATTTAATCTGAAAGATATGTTACAACAAAGCTCAGGGGCTTTATGTTATTCTTTTTTGTTTCATTATTTAAGGAGAACAGGGTTAAGTGTTAGAATATGAGATTATTATTGTTTTGTTTTTTTTTGTTTTGTTTTTTTTTGTTGTTGTTGTCAAAGAAATAATTGAATCCAGATCCTCACTCCTCACCAGTTGGTGGCGGTAATGCACCAATTTGTTGTTTGCCAACCGCCATAAAATTTTAAAGAAGAAGAAGAAAATCATAAACAGCTGACAAATGAATACCCAATCAAACTGCATGCCCACGTTATGTTGTCAGGTTAGTCTATGCACACTAGCAGACGGTGAGAACCCATTAGAGCGTGAGGACGCACTGCTGATTGGTAAAGTTAAAACTTTGTTAAAGTAGTCCGAATTTACAAAATATGTCTTTCGATTTTATAAATATAAGTTTTTCCTTTGTTGTTTAGTTGATAAGGGTGTTCTAAAGAGGGTCGTTCGCTACAATCTGTGAGTGAAACCCTGTGCAACACCGGAAATGGTGAGCTGCTTAGGGCTGAATCAACTAACTGTCTGCTGTTAGCGAGACACTTAAAGTGAATGGCCGTTAAAGCTAACAAGTTAGCATAGGTTTATTTTTCCAGTTCACTTTGCTAACTAATTCGAAAATTTATTTGAATTAAAGCTGTTAACCGTCTATGTAAATTTATATTAGAATGTGTAAATGTTCAATAAGATCTTCTGCATAAATAGCAGAGAAATAGCAACAGTTAAATATAGTATTTCTCTTTGGTCATGATTCATGCTAAATTATTTTCATGCAGTGTTATATAAGGTTTTACTTAATAAGTAATGTTAAGTTAAAGGTCCATGAATGTGAATTTGTGAAGCTTAGTTCCTGAGCAGATGATAATTTTGTCAATGTGCAGGTCAGGTTTTTTTTTTATGAACTGACTTCATCGAATTTGATGGTGAGCCTACCCAGTCAGAAACCTCCAATGGACTGAGGACCAACTGAGCCAGAGTTCTGAATCACATTGTCCATCCTGCCACAGCGGTAGGATAAAAAGACATCCTCCAAACAACAAAACATCCTCCAAACCGCATAAGGAAACCATCATTAACATTCATCTTCCCGGCACTGCCCATTTAACGCTTATTCCCAGACTGTGACTGAAACTCTTTGACTTTTGACTTTGGAAATTCCCCCACCCCTTTAAGTTCTTTCCCTGTGTCGGAAGAAGAAGAATGAACTAAAACTGCAGTTGAAGATTGTGGTTGATGTTATTTATAAATCAGTTCTAAGTTGTTGATTTTAATCATAAGATATACAGATACATAGATATAGAGTATACTTGGATATTGATATATATATTTTTAATTTTATATTTATTGAGTGGAATCCAAATTCGGAACTAGATTGCAGAAGTTTGGGGTGCACCAATAATCTAAAATAAGCCAGAAGAAACAATTTATTTTTATGAATTGTGTAATTTGTTATTACTCAAGTTATTGATCATCTTTATTCTATTTATTCAGTATTTTCTGAAATACATAGTACCTGTTTTATATATTTTTGGTCTCCAGTGTGATTATTTTATATTGTAAATTGGACCCTTGCCTCCTCCTTCCGAATCGAGTGTCTATCTGATCCTGGTCCAAAATATAATATCTGTCACTATTTTCTATTATATATAAAAATATACATACAGTGGACAGGTACTAGTGTGCTACACGTGCATAAGTGTTAGAAGGCGAAACGCTGAATTTTAAGGTGGATACATCACCTGAACATTTGATTTTGAAAGACTACAGGGTTTGAAAAAATAACAGGTAAACTAAAATACGGTTTTACGTTTTGAATTCAGCAACATAACATGTATGGGGCTAGTACATATTAGGCTCAAACATGCATGATTGCCAGTGTGATCCTTGAACCAAGTACATTAATGCATTGCCAACCTTTTAACCAGGCCTGCAAGCACAAAAATGCAGTGTGTCAAAAGTGTGGGTGCAGTACAGTTGTGTGTTGACACTAAAACATATTAATATTTTACATATATGCTGATGCATTCATGCTCAGAGCTACCAGTAAACACTGTGGTGTTGTAGATTTATCACTTAGACAAATAGCACCACAGTTGACAATGCAACGGCTTTATGTAATTCTTCCTCATTTTCTCTGTATGTTTAACCACTGCATGTTATTATTGACTGTAGATCAAAGTGAATTCAGGCTTCACATGCAGATTAAGAGGCTGTGCCGTGCAATAAGTCATGCAACCCTCTGTGTGTGTGTGTGTGTGTGTGTGTGTGATCTCTGCATATGTGGGGATCCTGTGCTCCAATCTCATTTACCTTGCTGTGATCCTGACAGCTGCACCGACTCCCCCACCTGCCTACACTAATATATACATTATGCTCGATGAGTTGGAGTTGGGGAGCAAAATGTACATTACATGGTTTTCCCTGATGCAATTAAAGACTGCTAAAGCATGAGCAGTGGCCTAGTCTGTTCCATAACCATGAAGCGGAATATTAGATTTCCCAGCTCCCCCTGCTTGAGCACTGAGAAAGTGATAAGGGGAAACTCCCTGCAGGAGACCCGGGATCCAGCAAAGTATACACACAGTCCGGTCTCCAGATGAGGCCCAGAGATGATATTATGTTATGATAGCCATTAATATTTACATTTATTTTATTGTCAGATTTGAAAATCTGAAAAATGTAATCAGGGAAAGGACTGAGGATCAGACTTTGTATGTTGTCACACACATCCAAGACAGTGTTTAGTGAAACTTTGTGTTTGTCTCAGTTTACTTTCAAAATAACACACGAACCTAAAGGGATTAAAACTTTGTTTTATTGTTTGCACATCTTACACAGTATTTCAGGCAGTGCTGACTGTAGTTTGACAAAACTTTTGAGAAGATTGTGTCTGATTGCTTTTTCTAGCATTTTTAAAAATGCTAGAAAAACACCGACAGTTGGGTGCTACAAGTTTTGTTTAATTGTTATTAACTGGTGCAAAAAGTGGGCCATTGTGTAGAAGATGACATCTCAAGTAATGCTATAGTTTACTTTTTCTTTGTAAATCTTTGTATCCCTATTTTTGTACACTTAAGAAGTACTGTTGTAATGTGAAATTATTTTCACATTGTAAGCATTTGATTTAACACCTGCTTACTGTGACTCTACCTGTCAAGCAGGTTTTGCTTTCCAGATCAACAACATTCCATAAAGTAACGGTCATAACACAAAGCCCCGAATATATTCTGAGAACAGTATAATGTAAAAATTCAGCAAATGCATATAAAAATTAAGAGATTAGGAAGGAGTGAGAGCAAGGTTATAATTCAGAAGGTAAAAGACTTTCATAAAGAAAGTACTTAATTTTCATCTTTTTCTATTTGCTTCACGTATTACATTCAACGAAATGAGAATAAGGGGAAATTTATTATGAGAGAATTCCCTTTCAATTTCACTTAAGAATAAAAAGTTCCATAAAAGTATTTGTAGTTAATCTTAGTTTTGGGCTATGCTGTGCTTGGGTTTGATGCTGCCTCACTGCAATAGATGATCTATAATAGATACATGTGGAAATGGGCCGTCTGCAGGATGCCAGTGCGTAACGCTTCATTGTTTAGATGCAAATAGTCGGGGGTGTGGTATGATTATGCTGTCCATTTGGGATGTGACAGAGGGTTATTAAATGAAAGGGACAGGCGATCCATCTTACAGATATTTATCTAAAAGGCAGAGCTGTTTGAAGACTGAAGCCAATTAGACATGATATGCAAAGGGGGTCCAAGATTTATGCCACTAACATCTCCCATATAAGAGGAATGGAGACCAAAGGCACGCACATTATTCATTCAACACTGATCCATGCATAATGTTTTAAATCTATATTCAACAGAAATTTTGTCCCTGTAGTCTGTATCTATGGCAAGGAAGTCAGAAACTCTTCACTGTAGCATCTAGATTTGGATTTTCTTTTACAGGAAGGTTTATTTCATTCTAGATATATAAAAATAATCTGCCAAATTACAAGCCTTCAGTTTACATAGAGGGAAAAAAAACATCAATGAGATTTTGAAAATATATTTTCAAAGACTGAGGCAGGGAGCTTAGCTGCAAATATTGAATTGTGTTGTGAAGGGAGCAAATAGGTCGGGGAAACGTTAGACAGGGAAAAAAGAAAATGACAAGGGAAAGCAAAGATAGCTATCTGAAAAAAGAAAACCATTACATATCAATAGAGTAGATAAGAAAAATTAAACTAATACTAATAATGTATAGTATAATGCTATACTAATGTTGAGTAAATGTTAAGAGGGATATTTATGCTAAAAACTTACACTATAAAGCAGTACACATGGTATGACCAAACAAGAGATTTTAGTTATTCAGGCTTTTCATGTTGAAGATGGGTGGATCTCCACACAAATCATAGAGATGTAAGCTGTGTTACCCAAACAGGTACGCACACACACAAAAAATAGTATGACTACACATGAAAATATATGTCAATTGCAAATTAACAATTATAATTGTAATCTCAAGGTCATTTTCATGTAATACAATTTATAAAGTAACTCACGGGCATAAAACAAATACATTTACAAGTTGACATGTTTAATAAATAAATTCTTGCATTGTACTATGATACGCTACTGTGGTGGAGCCAGAGGGCTGGAAGGGTGGCACCGACCATCCTTAATATCTCGCTGGCCACTCTGAGTGCCACTCCAAATTTCATTAGTGTAACTGGATGTTTCATGTAATCAGCCAGTTACACCCACCCATCTGATGTTACACATTAACTATAAAATACTGCCGGGTGAGGTTCAGGCTTGCAGAGGTTCAGTTTGTCAGCTTCACTCTGTAAATTATCCTGGTCCGTTTCCACTTCTCCACCATGTAAAAAGTACGACCAGAACCATGATATATTCAGAGTAAATAAAGCCAACAGGCACCGCATGCATGGATCACAAGCTTTGACAATGCATGCACCATATGAATATTCCATCAGTCGTCTACTGGAGTTACTTTTTAATCAATATTATAATCAACAGTAGGTACTATACACAGGGGAGTAAACTGGTGAATTTCTGTGATGTGGTTCATAATAATGAACACAACAATGGCTCCTGGAGGTTAAAAAAAAAAAAAGTGGAAACAAGTACCTTGGAAATTAGGGAAATTGCTGTTTGCCGAATATAAAATAGCCCAACTTGAATAATCTTAACAAAAAAAAAAAGAAATAAAAAAGAATGATATTACAAAAGGTAATCTAGCACTTCACTCATTAACAGGGTATTCAATTCACCAATCAGCACAGTTGCACTTTGGATGCTGAAACTCACACCACAGAGCAGTACATGAACAATACTTGTACAGTACATGTACACAGCAAATTCAGCAGAGTTAAAATTCTGGTGTTGATGAAAAGAGTGTCAATCCAACTACGTCTGGAGTTAATCTAACTATGGATTTGGTGTAATTTGCCTCTTTTGACACCCGGTCAACTAAATAGTTGGTGTCAAAATTGGGTGTTGAAGCCATTTTTGTCAAATCAACACTGACGGTGTTGATTTGATGATCTGGAAGTTTTTGACACTGGCTTTCAACTCTGAGGGTGTTGGGAGTTTTTTCTGCTTCATTAGTTTGAGCATAACATGCAGTCACAACAACAATGGTTAACTTCAAAATTCATTTTTAGGTAAACATTTAAATGTTAATTTCCTTAAATTTGACTGTTTTTGATCATATCCAAGTTTTCCACACTCTCTTTATGAATAGCAGCCATGCTATCAAAGAGTTCATGCTAGCAGGTGATACTCCTGGACGGAGTTAGAATGAGGTTATTGTTTTTCACACAAAGGCTCTAAAAGGCCCAACATGAGAAGTTAAAAGTTGCTGTTAAAGGCGACATGCAAAGTCTGCAGTAAACACACTGTAGCGACGGTGGATTGAGCTGCTCTGATTCTCCCAGCATGCTTGCAGCAGTGTTACATGCTCTGAGTTCTAGTTCTGTTGTAAATATCTGTTATCATCCTTTTTGTGAATGTTACAGCTTTGTATAAGTTTATTTGTTGCAGCTGTAACAGTTTGAGTTACATTTGAATGCATTCTACTTTTTGGTGTGTCACCATCAGAGAGAGTGTGTGTTCTTGTTATGATATCCCTGCTGCATTCTGCTTACTATTAACTGTTATATTGCTGTTTTGTTGTTGAAGCTTTAATAAGCTTTAACTGAGAAATGCTTCTTATTGAGCAAAGTAATTCCACTTTGTTCAGGGAGAAGTGTTCTTCTCCTCTTCATCATGCTGATGATGAAGAGGAGAGACTAGTGTTGGACAGCATTATAGTCAGTAATTAATTAAGATTTTCTGAAATAAAAATGTGGATTGAAGCAAACAGGATAGGTCTGTCATTTTTTAACATACATTAAATTGTATTGTACTATATTTACACACAATATGCTAATTAGAGGGTAACTCTTAAGTAGTTAAAAAATTACACAATAAAAGAGTTAATTTTTAACACCTTACACTAGTGTTGAAAATATGTCACACTTTAAAAGAGTTCAGTTTTAACTCCTGACACTGGTGTTGAGAATATTTAACACTTTGTAGTGTCGAGCAGTGTTAAATTTCAACTCTGCACAGAGTTAATATTTACTCCATTATAGTGTTAAAATGCTAACACTTTGAAAAGTGTTGAAATAACACTTTTGGGAGTGGACCCCATGAGACACTTTGAAAGTGTTGAGATTAACTCTTACAGAGTTATTTTGACTCTGCTGAATTTGCTGTGTACACCTGTCTGAAACATAGAGCATTTTGTAGAGCTTATGTAGTTTTTTTTCTCTCTTTGATCTAGTTGCTTGATTTCAGATTCTACGGATTTTATTAGTTTAAATCTGCCACCTGTTTTAATGAATGATGCAATGAATATATTTTGTTCTTTTAGGTCATTTTTGATCATTGTAATTACACTTAATATTGCTTTCTTGGTATTTGGACACACCAAATAGCTTTGATCACTCCATTTAAAATTCACCAAATTGCCACTGAGCAGTCATACTTAGCCTGGCAAGTTGATCCTGAAACGCCCCAAAATGGCCACCGTACTTAGTGGTGGTGGTTTATGTACAGATTGCAGCACATTTGTTGGCTGTACAGTATGTGCACCCTGTACAAATGGGACAAATACAGGGAAAAAACATCATAAAGTGGGTGCAAACACAACAATTTTCAAAGTTGTTCTGCTTAGTGTGCCTGCATACCTCAACAACATATAACAACTGATGCAGAAAGCGATTTGCACAAGTAGGAGAGGAGCAGTTAGAGGCACAGAGGAGTGCTGAGCCAATACAGGCAGATAAAGAGCCCCTTTGCCCACAGTTTTCAAGCTGTAATTATGTGTAATTGTGATTTTTTTGTGTGGCTCCTGAGCTGGTGTCAGCACTGTGTTCCTCTCAAATGAGTCCTGTGGGCCTCACCTTCACTTTCCCTGCTCAGCGTTTTCACACCACACCCACTGATGGCCTGTTCCAACTCATTACTGTAGGTCCATATACAGTATGCTTCGTACATACTAACATACCCATAACCACGAACTCTGCTGCTGCCTCAAACCCTCTCAGGTCATACAAAATGAATGTACAGAAATGCTGTGTGTTTATCTAAGCCGTACTGTACAGTGACATTGAGGAACATGATCTCCTGTATCATACAAGGAGATTTTTTTAACTATTTTTTTTTTTTTTTTTTTTAATGTACAACTCTAAAATGACACTGAAAATAAATATAAGTCACTCTTCTATACAGAAGAGCTGTTTTATATTATTAACATGCTGTGATAGTACTACCAACTTTAGGGAACATTTATGTAATTGCAAATCTGAAGAGAAGACTTTAGCTAACACGACTGAGATTTGCAGCACATTGTTACTAAAACCTTTTCCCCATCTTTCTCCCATTGGTAATGTCTCTTGTGTTGTTGTGTCTTGTGTTGTGTAAACATTGAATTTGTTCTACCATGATGCCACCCTGTGGGCTTCAGGATGCCTTGGGTTTTTCTTGCCATGTCAAGTCTTCTGCACCTGGTTCTGGGACGTGACAATCAAGCAGGGCATGGAACAGGCATGGCTCCTACGTCCTCAATACAAACAGGCTAAAAGCTTAACTTTGAACAAACCTGAGGTCAGATGGCTATCACAACAAACACACATGCCATTAGTAGCACCAGTAAAGACTGTGGCACCCTCAACCCCGCCATGGCATACGCTGTTTATTTTCATGGGTGACCTCGTGGCAGCTATTTGTAGGGGCACCTGTGTGAGCAGATTGCAAATACCAACGATGCAAATGCCAACAAGATTGCTCTGACTACGGTAAACGTGCAAGACATAGCTGCCCATTACTCATGTTCCAAAAAACTATAATCTTTGGGGGGGGGAACAAAGAGTGTCTCAAAGCTAAGAAAAGTAGGATACAGNCAAAAAACTATAATCTTTGGGGGGGGGAACAAAGAGTGTCTCAAAGCTAAGAAAAGTAGGATACAGCATCAGGTTTCTGTTTAATCAGAAGCAGGACGGCCGCCAGCTACTTGTGTTACTGCATCTACAGCTCAGCTTGAGTCCCACTAATCTGGAGGAAATCAAAGATTAGCATTTTTGAGAGGTTTGCATTTGCCTCAAAGACCGCTGACTCAGATGTTCCACAGCAGTGCAGAGACAAATCTGTCTGGCACATCCCATATTCCACACTCCAAATAACTTACATTTTTTCAGTGGATGTAGGCTGGGTGCTGACACATGCCAAAGTTGAATTGATGGGACGCCACCTATTTGATAACAGGGGCGTAACAGATATGGAAGAATTGGCTGTGCATTGAAAATTTCAATGTAATGAATATTCTTTCCAGAAATTTCAGCACAACTTCATCATGCAAAACAAATTGCATAGTCCTCTAATCCTGAAGCAAAACAAGATTAATCACTGCATATGCTAAACATGCAAAAAAAAAAAAAAAAAAAAACCTACGAATGAAATGAATTTGCCAGCACTGCCATTATATAGAAAGTTCCTCTCGCAACGCTCTATAGTTTGGCTGCTGAGATCAAGCTGACCTAGATTCCATTATTTCCAAATTCTGCTGATATTCCAACATCAGGTAATTAAGTCGGATTCTTCCACCTTGTTCAACGGGGCCCTGGATGTTTCAGAGTGGGCTGCTGAGTCAGATGGGGTGGCGCTATGTGGATAACTGAGATCTTGGGGCACATCTTAGCACTGCCACCTTTAGTGTTTGTGCCAGCTGCCTGCCAGAGGTCCAGCCTCATTAGCTGAATTACAGAGATCAAAAAGAGAGGCCGAGGAGCAGAAGAAAGAGAATCCGCTGTCCCTCTCCAAGAGGATGGGATGAAAGGCACACAGATAGTGAAGCGGGGGCAGCAGAAGGCATTGTATAACTGGCTCAGAGTTGGAAGGGTGGGTTCTTTGATGCTCTGTCTATTAGAAATGAAAAATATGTAGCACTTTGATGGGCCTGCACAGGTCTGTTGACATTCCAGTCTGCTTATTGATGTATTCTGGTGGAGCAATATGAGACCTTTTGTGTAAATACACAATAAGGCTACAGGCCACGGATACATTTTTCTTCCTAAATATTTATATTTAATCATTAAGGTGTGATTTTTTTTAAACAACTACATTTTGATATAATTAAAAAAAAAGTTTTGAAAAGTCATCTTTTTGTGTCTTAATAATTCTAAATTACTGTTTTTCTATGAATTGTGAGCCTCCATCAAAGGTGGGATGGTAAAAGGAAGTCATCTGTCTGTTTTAACACAATCTTTCAGCACTGGGAAGGGATTCAGTGAAATTTCGTATCTAAATTTGATTTTTTTTTTTTTTTTTTT
>VXCM01011263.1:0-13084 GCA_014773175.1 Lucifuga dentata | reverse complement strand
TTTTAATTCACCGTTCCAGTAGTATGCTTTGGGAAATGATTGTCAGTAACGTAACGTATGAAAATTACATATATTAGGCTCAAACATGCAAAATGGGTGGTATGGTCCTTTAAGCAGTAACAGCTTCTCTCGGATTTGGTTGACTTCTGACCCACTATTTGTCTTGTACACTGTGTGTGTGTGTGTGTGTGTGTGTGTGTGAGACAGGACATGCTGGTTCCTCAGAGCAACCCTGCTGACACTGAGATGTGTACCTGGCAAGGTGAGAGTTGGTGTTTGTAGGAATATTGTTGGATTGAACTTCCTGAATGTTCCTCATAGGTGCAGCGAGGCGTCTGATTGGGTCAAAGTTCATTCGTCACGGTTGGTGTGGACGCCCTGGTTTTCATTGTGGTGAAGTGATGAAGTGTGTGATCTGGATTTGTGTTTGTAATGGTGATGGGAGCCGTTTGATTGGTCTGCTGCTGAATGAGATTTGAGCTTCAGCGTTTCAGCAAGTTAAGAATATTCTTGATGAATGTGGGCTTATGATACTGGAAGTCTTAATCCTGTATATATAAAGCTTATGACTGATCTCAGACTAAAAGATATGGATTTACAGATATGGCATGAATTATACAGTAACCCTTTGTGTGACACTTACAGATTGTTGAAATTTGATTTTGGTTGTGAGAGTTATCTTACTGTGTTGAGCCCCGTAGAAAGAATTTATATGTCTAGATATCGGTGTGGGAGTCATAATTTACCTGTTTCTGAGTATAGGTATGTATATGATTATATACTCAGACCATGTACTCTTTGACAGGTGACCAAGGTAATGAATTTCATTATGTGCTTATTTGTTCTTGTTTTTGGTGAAGAAACAAACAAATTGAATTTAATTGATTGGAAGACACTTGGAGTTAAACCTACTGTTTACAAATTTAAAAAGTTGATGGGCACAAAAATGTCAAAGTTTTGTTTAATCTGGTTAAGTTTATAAAGATAATATTGTGCAGAGTTTTTGATTTCTGATAACTGATTTTTATGTTTGTGCAGAGTTTTTGGTTTGTGTGCTGGTTGCTGCTTGTGTTTTTTTTTTTTTTTNTTTTTTTTTTTTTTTTCATTCCTTACAGGACTATAGGAGAATTAAAAGAAAGCAGTCACATGATGTAATTTTCTCTGCGTCCAACAGGAGGCAACAACAGACTCTTTAACTCACCACAGTCATCTGAGCGGGTCAACATGGAGGAAGAGCAGCGTCCATCCAAACTGCCTCCATACATCCCACTCACCTGAAGACGCACTCCTAGTGTCAGTCCTAGTATTAGTAGTAGTATTGTAATGTATTAATATTAGTATTACTCAGTGAAACCAGAGATGATGATGGATTCTGTTTCATTGTTTGCCAACACATTTCACACTAATTATGGATGGATGGATGGATGTTGGAGAATTTAAAGATAATGAAAGCTGGAAGAAGTTTTGCCAAAGTTTTGAGAACTGTTGAGCTGGACATTAGATATTTGTGGTGTGTTTGCTCCAGTAGTGAATCTGCACGTGCGAGTGAAATGCCAAAGCTGCATGTATGTATGTATGCAGCATGAAAGTCACATTTCTTCTCATGTCATTAATTCAAAGACCTTTTTAAACGTTTAATTAATAAAACCTGACTGAGTTCTTTGAAGAGATGACATTTTGAAATGTACAGAGAATTACAAAAGCACTGAAAGCATCTCACTTCTCTCATCATTTCATCAGTCTCTGGCTGAATAATAATGCCTATAATAATAATGAAGAATAATGTCTCTGTGCTTGGGTTTTTTCATGGGCTTTTTAAATGAAATATTCACGAAAGCTCAGTAGAGTTCATGTGGAGCAACATCGTTTGTCCGTGGCAACACTGAACAAAAGTAAGGCAAAGGAAACGAAGATCAGATGTAGGAAAAGATGTTTACCCTCCAGCACTGAGTAAAGCAGCAGCAAAAGGGGGCGTGGTCAGAAAGCCCTGGCGCTGCGGTCGTCGTGTTTTCACACACACATGCTGCAGCTCCTTCAGATAAAACGCTCATTCTACAAGACGCCGTCCAGACAATCTGCTGCTGATTGTTGGCTGCGTTCGGAACTCAGATCTTTCCTGCTTGTAAAAATGCGTTGGAACGGCACTTGAAGTCTGAGCTCCGACTGGGAAACAAAGACCAAAATTAACAACCCCGAATA
The DNA here is from genome assembly GCA_014773175.1 of Lucifuga dentata. Classification (NCBI taxonomy): domain Eukaryota; kingdom Metazoa; phylum Chordata; class Actinopteri; order Ophidiiformes; family Bythitidae; genus Lucifuga; species Lucifuga dentata. The sequence goes on along the minus strand of VXCM01011263.1, from coordinate 10,885 downwards.
TGAACTTCATGTGTATGACGTCACTCAACATGGCGGCGCCGTGGAAGCGAGCTTTGTGAATGGAAATGATCAGCTAACNGTATGACGTCACTCAACATGGCGGCGCCGTGGAAGCGAGCTTTGTGAATGGAAATGATCAGCTAACACCTAAATAAAGTATTTTCTTATGTGACATTAAAATAAAAAGGTCAAAATATATGACAACGGTAACTATCTACAGTGTATAATAACCATTTGTCATTGATACGCAAGTGTAAATAATTTCAGAATATTATTTCTTTGTACAAATGTTTAACACTGTGATTAATATTGTAAAACAACACAACCAGACAGTCCTGTAGTCTACTTTAGTTAGCATTTATTACGAAGTTTAATTAATTTTACAGTATTGATGTTCAGCTGCTTTTTTGATTACATTTGGCTGGGACGGGTTGAGGTCGGAAGTCAGAAACTGACTGGGAAAAATCCGACTTCCGAGGTAACTTGAACGCAGCATGATATGAGCCACAGGACCAGCTGTGGCTGAAAATACTGGCTTTAAAGGACCATAGTTTTGCGATTCTGAGCCCAAAAAATACTACCTGCAAATGTCACATTACTCTACCATTTTCCAAAATATATGTTAATTTGCCAAATCTTCTAATCGTTCAAAATCAAACGTTCAGCTGATACAGCACCTCAAAATTCAATGTTTCGCAGATGAACGTATGTATGTTTGAAATCACGATCCTTTAAATTTCTCAGTAAAAGCTGCCTTCTCCTGGGATTATTTTCCCCAGCATAAGTATTTTCTTCCCTGAAGCTCCATGTTGGATCAGTTAATTTAGTAACTGATAAAAAATGTAACAGACATGTTCGCTGTGATGGATTACCGTATATACTCATGTATAAGCCGACCCCCTGATGTTGTTCCATCAATTTATTTATCAAATTACCTGTTTTTCTGGGTATTGTCANAAGCCGACCCCCTGATGTTGTTCCATCAATTTATTTATCAAATTACCTGTTTTTCTGGGTATTGTCACAGTATTCCTGTGATCTTCTGCAAATAATCTACATACCGGTAAACATGATGTTTATTTCAGCAGCTGATTACAGTAACTGACCAATCACAGCAGAGCTTACTGGCCGCTGCAAAATGTGCTGAATAAGATGTTTAGTCAGGAAATATCTCATTCCAAGGTATGATTTAAACTATTTTTCATGGGTAGTGGTAATGGTAGTATTTCCACCTCTGGAAAGTTCCTTCTCTGGGATCTGATGTGAATTTCTCCTGTATAAGCCGATTTGCTTTATTAAATTTGGTAATAAAAACTCAGCTTATACTCCAGTATATACGTGTCTGTAGCACGTTTCAAGTCTTTACAAGTTGATTTTAATAGCATAAACCACAGCAGTCTGGAAGGTATGAAAAATTATTCTAATAATTACTGCTCCAGCAGCACATTTTGGATCATGGGTGGCAGTAATCTAACATGTATGTATCTAACATGTTGTATTTGTTGGGCTGTAACATGCAGAATCACTGGTCTGCTCCTTTCACACTGACATACAGAAACAGAGCTGCAAAACACCTCATCTGGGTTTTGCTATGCCAGCCTATGATGCATTATAGCTTAAGCAGAGTCATCTGATTTGATCATGTAAGACATACTGAATCGTGCATCATAAGGCGTCATAGCATGTCTAGCTGCTGTGCAGCCTTCACACACACACACACACAACTAATTTCATTTTCTATATTTTCAGCCCTGCAGCAACATGATCCTTCANCACACACACACACACACAACTAATTTCATTTTCTATATTTTCAGCCCTGCAGCAACATGATCCTTCACCATCATGTTCACTGGGGATTCTGCTTCATTCTGCCCAGCACTTTGCCTGCAAGGCTAAACGTATCAGCAGCTCAGAGATGACATCACCTAAATGTGAGTGACATCATTCACTTTCAGGTTTCTGACAGCAGTGTGGCCACGGGCAATTGTTTCTTCTATTGCCTGTTCAATAAGCTGCAAATTTAAGGTGGTCTGCAATAAGGTATAAAGTATTATTTGTTTTATTAAAGGACCATACCGGCGATCCTGCATGTTTGAGCCCAATATAAACAGCCTGCATACATGTTATGTTACCGACAATCTAAAACATAAATCCGCTTTTTTAAATTTTAGTTTTCCTGTTATTTTTCAAATCCCCTAATCTTTCAAAATCAAATGTTCAGGTGATTCATCCACCTTAAAACTCAATATTTCACCTGCTAACACTTATGTACAATTGTAGACAGCAGGATCATTTTCATTTCTGGGTAAAAGTCGTCTTCTCCTGGGACTATATTTCCTGGTGGAGACATATATCATCTTCCGTGCAGCTCCGTGTTGGATCTGTTAAATAAAGTTACTTAAATAAAATATCCTAATGACATGTTGTTTTCTATGATGGATTTTTTTTTTTTTTTTTTTTTTTTTTTTTAAATCTCAGCACCTTTCAAGTCTCAACAAATTGATTTTTATATCATATTGGAATGAGCTGAAACCAATGACAGCCTGGAAGCTAGGGAAAAACAATTCTGAAATTTACTGCTAATGTAGTATATTTTGGAAAATGGTTGTCAGTAACGTGTATATAGATTTTATATATTGGGCTGAAACATGCAATGTCGCCTGTATGATCTTTTAAAGTTTCCAATGTTTGGACAAAAAGTTGATGAAATGGTTGATGGATTGATGATAAAAACACTTTCAGCTGGAAGGCACTCAGAGCATCAAACTCACATTAAATTTGTTGTGTTTGAAATAAATTTTGCGTTTTGTTTTTTAATTGATCTGGATCTTCTCTGGGCCGTGACTCATTATTCCACCAAGTTTCATCACTTCAGAGAAATCCTTAAAGAAATGCTGCTTACAAACCAACAGGAGGAATTCCTCTCTGACCTCCATCCTTGTGTGGTAGAAGTGATTTTGCTCTTCCTGCTGACTGCAGGCTTTGAAACTGAGCTGAATGATTTTGGGAGGAGGATCGGATCAGACCTGATACGGTTTATTTCTGTCGACCACCAGCAGATTTTTTAGTGTTTCAAAACAGTATCTCAAAGATACTTATAAAGGAGAGCTTGAGCATTTGAACCTGTTTGTTTTCTGATTATGAGAAAGTTTTGCTAGAACTGTTCTTTTTTAGAGATTTCTACTCCTTCCTCAGCTTCCTCCATCTTTAATCAGCGTCATGAAGCTTCAGGCTGAAGTCGTCTCCTCAGCAGCTGCTGCAGCTCCAGCTCCTGGCCCCGTCCCCCCCGTCCCCCCTCACCCCGCTCAGGTTGATGGTGCCCCCTGAGCTGGGTGGCTGACTCAGCACCAGCGGCTTCTGAGACTTCAGCTTGTGTGCCACTGTCATAAAAATGGCCTCCACGTGGTCGCTGTTTCTGCAGCTGTAACTGCCATCGGCCTGGCTCGTTGGGCTCTTGGCAGACGTTTCAAACAGCGGCATGGAGTGGGAGTCGGCAAACTGCTGCGCCATGTCTGTACCCACTTGAATGGAGTCTCGGAGGTCACACTTGTTTCCGACTAGAATCCGCGGGACCTCCATGCCCAGAGCGTGCTGCTTGCACTCCTCAATCCAGGCGGGAAGGCTCCGGAAGCTGGCAGCATTGGTGACATCGTAGACGAAGACAACGGCGTGCACATTTCTGTAGTAGTGCTGCACCATGGACTTCCTGAAGCGCTCCTGGCCTGCCGTGTCCCACAGCTGGATCTGTGGGATACGAGATGGAAATCAGCCATGATATTAAGAAAATGAAAATGTCACAGCAAACTCAACTCAAAAATTTAGATGAGACATCCACATGTATTCCTGGAATCTAATGAACAGACACGAACCTAAAACTAGCCTGGCATTTATCAATGGAGGTCAATTTTTCAAGGGAGATCTCCATATTATCTGACCCGAGATGCTGAAGTCTCTTGATGTTGTGGGGCTGTCATGGCTGACACGCCTATGCAACATTGCATGGAGGTCTGGGTTAGTACCCTTGGAGTGGCAGACCAGGGTGGTGGTCCCCATTTTTAAAAAGGGGGTCCAGAGGGTGTGTTCCAACTATCAAGGCATCACACTTCTCAGCCTTCCCGGGAAAGCCTATGCAGGGGTGCTGGAAAGGAGAATTAGATCGATAGTCGAATCTCAGATCCAGGAGGAGCAATGCGGGTTCCGTCCTGGTCGTGGAACTGTGGACCAGCTTTTCACCCTCGCACGGATACTAGAGGGGGCTTGGGAGTATGCCCAACCAGTCTACATGTGTTTTGTGGACCTGGAAAAGGCCTACGACCGTGTCCCCCAAGGTGTCCTGTGGGGGGTGCTGCGGGAGTATGGGGTACCGAGTTCGTTGACATGGGCTATCCGGTCCCTGTACAACCAAAGCCAGAGCTGTGTCCGCATCCTCGGCACTAAATCAGACCTGTTTTCAGTGGGCGTTGGACTCCGCCAGGGCTGCCCCTTGTCACCAATCCTGTTTGTGATTTTCATGGACAGGATTTCAAGGCGCAGTCAGGGATTGGAGGGTGTCCAGTTTGGTGACCTCAGAATTGCATCTCTGCTTTTTGCAGATGATGTGGTTCTGCTGGCTTCATCAGACAGTGACCTTTGACCTGCACTGGGCAGGTTTGAGGCCGAGCGTGAAGCGACTGGGATGAGAATCAGCACCTCCAAGTCTGAGACCATGGTGCTCTGTAGGAAAAAGGTGGACTGTTCCCTCCAGGTTAGAGGGGAGTCACTACCCCAGATGGAGGAGTTTAAGTATCTCGGGGTCTTGTTCATGAGTGAGGGTAGGATGGAGCGTGAGATTGATAGATAGATTGGTGCAGCGTCTGAGGTCCTACAGATGCTGTACCGGACCGTCATGGTGAAGAGGGAGCTGAGCCAGAAGGCGAGGCTCTCAATTTACCAATCAATCTACGTTCCTATCCTCACCTATGGTCATGAGCTCTGGGTAATGACCAAAACGACAAGGTCACGGATACAAGCGGCGGAAATGAGGTTACTCCGTAGGGTGTCTGGGCTCACTCTCAGGGACAGGGTGAGAAGCTCGGACATCCAGGAGGGACTCCAAGTAGAGCCGCTGCTCCTCCACATCAAAAGGAGTCAGTTGAGGTGGTTCGGGCACCTAATAAGGATGGCTCCTGGTCAACTCCCTAGGGAGGTCTTCCAGACACGTCCAACTGGAAGAGGCCCCGGGAAAGACCCAGGACATGCTGGAGGGATTACATCTCCCGGCTGGCCTGGGTACGCCTCGGAGTCCCCCAGAAGGAGTTATAGGGTCTGGCCGGGGACAGGAAGTGTGGGCCAGTCTGCTGTCACCACCGGACCCGGATAAGCGGAGGGTAATGGATAATGGATCTCCATATTAGGATCACATCACAGCTTAAAGGACCATACCACCTATTTTGCATGTTTGAGTATGTGGATTGTATATTTTGGGCTCAAACACACTAAATGGCTGGTATGGTCCTTTAAAGGACCATACCACCATTTTGCGTGTTTGAGTCTAATATATTCAGTTTTCATACATGTTACGTTACTGACAATCATTTCCCAAAGGATAAAACCGTATTTCAGCTTTCCTGATATTTTGCAAAATCTCTTAATCTTTCAAAATCAAATATTCAAGTGATACACCCACCTTAAAAATCCATGTTTCTCCTGCTAATAGTTACACAGCCTTATGAAGTCACGGTCCTTTAAATTTTTCCATAAACGCAGGTCTTCTTTTGGGACTATATTCCCCGGTGGAGGCATACATTCACTCCACGCTTTTTATTGAGCTTAAACACTAAAATTACATAACTTTAAAAAAAACCTGAATACACGTCTTGTTGGTGATGATGGATTACCTATCCCAAGAACGTTTCAAGTATCAACAAGTTGATTTTAATAGCAGAATGAACTGAAACCAATGGAGGTCTGGAAGGTAGGAAAAACATTTTTAATTCACTGTTCCAGTAGTATGCTTTGGGAAATGATTGTCAGTAACGTTACATGTATGAAAAATGAATATATTAGGCTCAAACATGCAAAATGAACAGTATGGTCCTTTAATGTGAGCAGGAGAGGAAAGAAACTCTATATTTCAATACATTGATACCTAAGTATTTGATACTACAAGAGACTGTTTCACAATATTAGAATACTGATTATTTTTATGCTTTTAAAAAAAATATTACTTATTTTTATGCTTTTCTTAAAGTGCTTTTCAGCTAAACCAGAAAAGTGGTTTTCAGTCACATCAGGCCTGCATGCTGCTGTGAATCTAAACAGATCTGTTAATCAGAAAACCTGGACGGGGAGGAGAGTGAGTACCACCACCACTACTGAAGTACCCATGAACAAGGCACTTGTCCACCTGTTCAGTGCGAAAATACAGAAGATCAGGTGACATTATGGTGAAAAATAAAGGACCATACCGTTACTCTGGAAGCCTGAATTATTTAAAAAGAAAAATCTGATCGTCTCTGGTCCCTGTTTGTTTTTTATGGATAATTCAGGTAAAGCCGACTGGAGTTTTGATAATATTGGTCATGAAGCCGCTGCAGTGATGTCAGGGTCTTGGGTGCGGTTTNTTTTTTTTTTTTTTTTTTTTTGTAGACATATTTTTCAGATTATCGGACTGTGTCTGAGTCGCACACCTTGATTTTCTCGCCGTCTATCTCTACCAGCCTCTCCCTGAAGTCCACCCCGATCGTGGCCTCCGTCTTCTCGGGGAACTTGCCGGCACAGAAGCGATAGGTGAGGCAGGNACCCCGATCGTGGCCTCCGTCTTCTCGGGGAACTTGCCGGCACAGAAGCGATAGGTGAGGCAGGTTTTCCCGACTCCCGAGTCCCCGATCACAATGATTTTGAAAATGCGAGTTCTCGGCGGCGGAAGAGTCGAGCTGGTCAGAGATCTGGAGAATTCCAGCGACGAGCCCCCCTCCGCCATAGCGGCGTGACAGCGCGGTGATGACCGGGGAAAAGCTGCCTCCTCCTCCGCAGGCGTCCTGCCAGGCGGCCGCTGCTGCTGCTGCTGAGCCAGCGGCAGGGAAACAAGGCTCCAAAATGGCCTCCACGCTGTTTGTCAGAATTCAAAGACACACGAAAGATAAAATGTATTCAATGTTAAACGTCCACGTGCTGTAGTGAATATGTGCAACGAAAAACAAGAGTAAACACTACCAGTCCGCAGCTGTGAAGCCACGTACACCACGTGACGAAAGCAGCAACTTCTCGCGATGTGTCTGTGCTGCATTCAAAGACCCATATCAAGTAATGAAAATTGGAAAATGATGTTATTCCAAAGCAGTGTGTTTTTATCCTACCAGTTTATTATTTTTACCATTCTCCATAATTGCCCTCCTGTTTTTTTTTTTTTTNTTTTTTTTTTTTTTCATGATGGTTTCCTCTTCGTTTTTGTTATAGTTATTATTAGGGGGTCCAAGCCAAAGTACTGGAACCCTATTGTTTTTGCTCATATTATTATTATTATTATCAAATTATTATTATTATTATTATTATTATTATTATTATTACCAAAATACCTCTAAAGCAGTTGGGCAGCCTAAACGATCCAATGTGCAATAGTTTTTGTTATAGTTATTATTGTTATAGTTATTATTATTATTATTATTATTATTATTATTATTATTATTAGTTATTATTAGTGCAGAAGTGAAATTTGCAGCCTTGGTTAGGGGGAGATGTAATGACATGCCTAAAATGACACACACACACACACACACAAATGTGTCTGGTTTTTTTGGGGTATTTTTCATGCTGGTTTCCTGTTCGTTTTTGTTATAGTTATTATTAGGGCTCCAAGCCAAGCCAACCCTATTGTTTTTGCTCATATTATTATTATCATCAAATTATTGTACACACACACACAAATGTGTGTGTGTCACATTCCCTACTCCTGGATGCTCCTTGTTTCAGGTATCCTGTGGTATCTGGCATCAAGATGTTAGCAGCAGATCCTTTAAGTCCTGAAGTTGCGAAGTGGAGCCTCCATGGATCAGACTTGTTTTTGCAGCACATCACACATATGCTGGATTGGATTGAGATCTGGGGAATTTGGAGGCCAAGTCAACACCTTCAACTCTTTGTCATGTTCCTCAAACCGTTCCTGAACAAGGTTAGCAGCGTGGCAGGACGTGTTATCCTGCTGAGATGCCATGACATCAGGGAATACCGCTGCCATGAAGGCTGGACTTGGTCTGCAGCAAGGCCATATTTATAATATATAACCCCACCCCCACCCCCCAATATTCCAGTATGCTCAAAATGTCCCCTCAATACACTGATATAAAACCTTTATATTGAAATTTTGTTTTGAAATTACGGGTTTGTTTCCGCTTCCTTCTCTTTCCGCACATCCTCAGTATTTGTCAGATTTGGCGGGTTTCTGCCCAGTGGGCTACTTTTGGTTACGTTGAGCTGGTAGATGAAATTTGGCTGCTTTTGTCAACATTTGGCAGTTTTTGAAAACAATGTGAAAACAATATTACCAAACAAACTTTCATTTTATAATGAAAAAAATAAAAAGACACATATATCATGGGAGATGTAGGCTGGCCTGTTGACCCTTCAACTCATCCTCATCAACAGTTTGGCTAAATCACCTCGGCTAGCTGGCTAGCTAGCTACACGATTCCACAGAGAAGCTGCTGCTACTCTCGTGTCTGGACTCAGAAAATGCTGAAGTGGGAGAATTACAAAACTCTTTATGGTGAGGAGTGGAGACAGACCTGAGTAAAACATGAGGATAAACTTCATCCCACATGTATGTTAGTGTCGCAGCACAGAGATCAGGACGCAGCTTAGCGATCAGAAAGATCACGCAGCGCAATCCACTGTGTGCAGCATGGGTCGTTTGCCACGCTGAAGTGGTCTGCTGATGGAGAAGACACCAAGGATTACCAGAAATGTCGGAAATTAGAATCGCAAACTAGGTTGCTTGCCAGCATCATGGCAGATGAGACGGGAGCGTTTAAAGTGCAAAGGACCAAAACACAGAACAAGAGTCCAAGTTCTTCACGCTTTTCACGTTCTGCTCCGTCAGTGAGTCCACCTGGATTCTGCACTTTAATGTGCTGCTGCTACTTTGGTTAATTAATTAATTGCTGATTAATACTAAATAGTTTACTGATGTGTCTGTGAGAGATGTGACTTTTGCAATGTGTTAGAGGATGCGATGTTGCCTTAATGTTGTGTATTTCTAAAGATTTAGAGACTAATTCAGTCTGCACAAACTCAGTACTGAGTGTGTGTGTGTGTGTGTGTGTGTGTGCGTGTGTGTGTTTTATTGTAGCTCACATTTCACAGCTCTTTGCATATTCAACGCTTTAACTTTGGTTATGTACTGTAGTAGAATGACAGGTACTGTAGTTATACTGACATGCCAATAGTACTTTGCACTGTATTTTTGAGTTGCCATAGTAACTGTTTTGATCCTCCACGCCCACAATAGTACAAATGCTTGTACTATTGTTTGTATTCCATAGGTCAATAAAATACAGCTCAGAGACGATCAGGGCTGCACGAAGGTACGTGTAACACATGATTTTTTTTTTACTTGAATTTTGAGAAAGTTATGATTTGGCCAGTTTTGTTCTTGAATTGGGCGGGGTTTAAGCGGTGATTGGGCAGAAAACTGTCAATCTAATCTGGCAACCCTGCTCATCCTCTGTTTCTTCCCGGTTACCGGTGCAGAAGTCACTGATGATGTAAGCTGTAATATTACAAGTTAATATTACAATGGAGTTGTTGTGCTACATGAACCTTATAGCGTTACTGCTGTAAGGTTCATGTAGCACAACAACTCAATTGTCTCTGGATGTCACGATGTCGTGCTGACTAGTCCATGTTACGTGTATTTACTGCTGTAATGTCGGTCAAGACTTGTTTCAGTAATTAACATTAGCTTGTCCTGTTTGGAAATTAGCCTTGCTAATTGTTAAGCTAACTGGCGAGCCTAGCTAGCTTGCCCTGTATGACTGTGAACACACAGTTAATGTAGTTTTCTCATTTTACAGTCCTTAAATCAGTATCCTTAAACTTTACAGACCTGCTATCAGTAAACTCACATCATGTAAGCAGAAACACTGCACTAGTATCACTATTAGCGGCTTTCATTTATTATTTATTAATCCAGTGTACTGTATAGTTGTACTTGCTTATGATAAATAGCATTTTTAGTGTTTGATTAAAGTGCAAACGGTTTTATTACAGTCAGTAACATCAGTTACATCAACAACAAACAAAAAATTTTTTTTTAAAGTTTTTAAACTTTTAAATTTTGAAAACCCCCTCCCCAATGTTGACACCATGGCTACGGCCTTGGTCTGCAGCCATGATTAGGTGTTATGTGTCAAAGTGACATCACATGAATCAGGACCCAAGGTTTCACAGCAGAACATCATCAGATCTTAACCCTGCCTCCGCCGGCTCACCTTCTTCCCATAATGCCTCCTGGTGCATCTCTTCTCCAGATAAACCATGCACACACACCTGGCCGTCACATGATGTCAGAGAAAACCTGATTCATCAGACCAGGACACCTTCTTCCATCGCTCCATGTCCAGTTCTGATGCTCACGTGTCCATTGTAGGTGCTTTGGGTGGTGGACAAGGGTCAGCATGGCGCTCTGAGCGGTCTGCGGCTACGCAGCCATACGCAGCATGCCACCATGCTGTGTGTTCTGACACCTTCTATCATAGCAGCAGCCATTTTTTCTGCTGTTTGTGCTGCAGCAGCTCTTCTGTGGGATCAGACCAGACGGCTAGCCTTCACTCCCCACAACCAGCAATGAGCCTTGGCGCCCATGACCCTGTCGCCAGGTCATCCTTCCCTGGACATTTTTGGTAGG
>VXCM01011262.1:0-15165 GCA_014773175.1 Lucifuga dentata | reverse complement strand
TCCTTTGGGAAATGATTGTCAGTAACGTAACATGTATGAGAATTGAATATATTAGGCTCAAACATGTAAAATGGCCGGTATGGTCCTTCAAGGTCGCCATCATGTGTCAAAGCCTGAGTGGATGTGAGGAAACAGAGTGACGGTGAGACAAAGCATGCAATGGATTTGACTGAGTGTCACACGCATGTGATGCGTGTGATGAGCATGATGTGTGTGATGCGTGTGGAGGTGATGGAGCAGATTGTGAAACAGGACAACATCCTGAGGTTGAAGTTCTTTTCCTTAATGAGATGTCTCTCATGTTTTATTGTGGACACACACACACACACACACACACACACACACACACACANACACACACACACCACTTTCTCCTCTCTTCTTTTTCTTCTCAAAGTTAAATATCAAACTTCCAAATTGCACGTGTTCATCACGTCGTGCTGATTGTGTGAAGGCGTGTACATAAAGCTTGTTGTTATAAAGGTGATTTGTAGTATTTACTCATATATTAATGCAAAAACTGACACCAACACGTTTTCACTGAAGTATAAATCATCTCAGTGTGATCGAGGAACATTTTGGATTGATGACCAAAGACTTCCTCACAATTTGTTCACTGTTGCTCACTCGTGAGCTTTTTCCCTCAGAATTCTCAGTGATGTGATCTGATACAGGAGACGTAAACTTTTGGCACATATAAACCTGCACGTTTACAGATTAATATTTATGTGCTGTAAATGATTCTTTATGCTGTTTTTACTCAGAATTCATGTGTGGTTTCTTCTGTACATCTTTATTCATTTAGCATTCTGACTCTGGTGTATCTGCAGGGTACGCTGACATGTTAAGCGGTGCTGAGCAGCACATGGGACAGCGTGCCGCTGTAGAAACACGTGTCATCGTGAAGAGCCGGGGTCAACGCAGCCAAATTCTACCATTTGAGGCAAAACAAGTCACGTTCTCTTTTTCCTACTCTGGAGGAGAAGCTGAGCCAAGAAGCGCCAATGTGCGGACGTGGAACGCTGTGGGAAATGGCTCTGTGCAGGTTACGAGCTGCTCCTCCATTGTTGTGCTTAAGTTGCATTCAGCTGTTCTCTGATTGGCTGCTAAAAGTCATTAAAGGTCACAGCAGACGGGTCAAAGTTGAATGTGGTTGAGCTTTGAGCACAGCGGCAGGAAGAATCCAGGTGCTGTGCATCGCTCAAGCTCACATTGCTGCAAATCTGGGAGTCAACGCCCAGATCACCGCTTCTCACGTGAGAACAGCCTTTTTCTTCTGTTTTCAATTTGTATTGTCCTTATTTTAATATGCACGCACATAATTATACTGTATATTGTTTTTCAGTACAGCCTTTGGGGTTTGCCAATTTCCATTTCACTACACAACTGTTCAGCATACGATGAGTAACACCTTTTGCATCCCAAAATCCCTGAGGTGCCTTACAACCCGTTTACGTGGACTGAGAAGAAGGAATTCTTCATGAAAATGAGAAGTTCTCCCTCATCATCTAGGCATAAACGAGCACATAGGTAATGTCTGTCTGTCTATCTATCTATCTATCTATGTAGCTATCTATTCCTCCTGGAGGGCTGGAAAGGAAAGCATCATGGCTGACGGGAACAGAGCAGGTGAAGGTGGAGGCGTCCGGGCTCAGCGGGACATGAGCAGGAAGTGGAGTGAGGATCAGTGTTAGCTTCAGAGTGTTAGGTTCAGAGTTCAGAGAGTTAGACTAAGTACTTACGGACTGGCTCGGTCTTGAATGTCTCAGTCTCACTGCTCTCGCCTTCACCTTTGCCATTGATGGCGGACATCTTGACCTCGTAGGTGGTCTCAGCCTTCAGGCCGACGATGGTGATCCTGGTCATGCCTGTCAGACACAAACCAGTGTTATTGCAAACCAGGATACAGGGATTCAAGAAATGCCAAACCACTGACATACCACTCACCAGCAGTACTCACACTCACTACTTATATTCACTACTTACAATCACTACTCACAATCACTACTCACACTTACTACTCACAATCACTACTCAGAAGCATTACTCACAATCACTACTCATACTATTCACAAGCAGTGCTCACAAGCCTTACTCACAATCACTATACTACTCACTACACTACTCATGATCATTACTCACAATCACTACTAACAAGCAGTACTCACAACCACTACTTATACTCACTACTCATAAGAACTACTCACAACCAGTACTGACAATCATTACTCACACTCACTACTCACAAGCACTACTCAGAAGCATTACTCACAATCACTACGTATACTTACTACTCACAATCACTACTCACAAGCACTACTCAGAAGCATTACTCACAATCACTACGTATACTTACTACTCACAATCACTACTCACAAGCACTACTCAGAGCATTACTCACAATCACTACTCACAAGCACTACTCAGAAGCATTACTCACAATCACTACGTATACTTACTACTCACAATCACTACTCACAAGCACTACTCAGAAGCATTACTCACAATCACTACTTATACTTACTACTCACAATCACTACTCACAAGCACTGCTCACAAGCCTTACTCACAATCACTACACTACTCACTACACTACTCACGATCATTACTCACAATCACTACTAACAAGCAGTAATCACAATCACTACTTATACTCACTACTCATAAGAACTACTCACAACCAGTACTGACAATCACTACTTACACTCACTACTCACAATCACTACTCACAATTACTACTCACAAGCACTACTCACAATCACTACACAAGCAGTACTGACAATCACTGCTTTTACTCAGTATTCCGAATCACTACTCACAAGCACTACTTACAAGCATTACAATCACTACTTACACTCACTACAAGCACTACTCACAATCACTACTCATAAGTACTACTCACAATCACTACTTATACTCACTACTCATAAGAACTACTCACAACCAGTACTGACAATCACTACTTACACTCACTACTCACAATCACTACTCACAATTACTACTCACAAGCACTACTCACAATCACTACACAAGCAGTACTGACAATCACTGCTTTTACTCAGTATTCCGAATCACTACTCACAAGCACTACTTACAAGCATTACAATCACTACTTACACTCACTACAAGCACTACTCACAATCACTACTCATAAGTACTACTCACAATCACTACTTATACTCACTACGCATAAGAACTACTCACAACCAGTACTGACAATCACTACTTACACTCACTACTCACAATCACTACACAAGCAGTACTGACAATCACTGCTTTTACTCAGTACTCCCAATCACTACTCACAAGCACTACTCACAATCACTACTCACAATTACTACTCACAAGCACTACTCACAATCACTACACAAGCAGTACTGACAATCACTGCTTTTACTCAGTACTCCCAATCACTACTCACAAGCACTACTCACAATCACTACTCACAATTACTACTCACAAGCACTACTCACAATCACTACACAAGCAGTACTGATAATCACTGCTTTTACTCAGTACTCACAAGCACTACTCACAAGCATTACAATCACTAGTTACACTCACTACTCCCAATCACTACTCACAAGCACTACATACAAGCATTACAATCACTACTTACACTCACTACAAGCACTACTCACAATCACTACTCATAAGTACTACTCACAATCACTACTCACAGCCAAGCATTACTCGCAATCACTAGTCACTATCACTATTGACAAGCACTACTCACACTCACAACTCACAATCACTACTCACAATCACGCCTCACACTCACTGCTCACACCATGAGTAGTAGAACTTGTTGATCAGTTGATTATTTCATACAGAAATGGAGCAGCAGCCTGACACTATGACAGAACTGTTTGTCTTTGAAAGTGAATGTTATGATGTTCAAATAACCAGGAAACAGAATTAACATGGATGTAAGAACTGTTAATTCTAAATAATATGCATGTAATATTTTTTCTGTACAGTTTTTTCTCTGAAATAATGTTAAAAGTTATTATTCAGAGATCCTAGTTTGGAGTATTTAATATTCCTCATGTTCCACTAACAGTTTGCAGTTAAATTCCAATGGTCTTATTTATAAATTCAGGGAAGTTTTTTTTTTAATTTTTGTATTTGTTTTTGTGTATCAAAATAACCAAATCACATTGTGGTGAAATTTAAATATTTCCGAATGCATCAAATTAAATTGACTTAAATCAAATCAAATCAGAGATTTACACTCCTAACGGCAACGCAGAGCTAATAACAAGATATCTGAGCTACATCAGAAATCATCTCTAAAGAAGAATTTAACCACATTATGACCAAAATCTGGCTACAAACATGAGATCATGAGCAGCGAGGCAAAGGAAGATCTATAACAGACAATCCAGACAAAGAAATCTGAAAAGAAACCACCTAAAAACACCTTTAAATTACCAAAATAATTCTGCTGTTTATTAAAACTGGCTTTATTGTTTCGTATCATAAGAAAGCTGCTACGATAACTTAGCATAAAGAACGAAGCCAACTTACACAGAAATCAGCCAGGAAATGTTTGTACGGAACATTGCAGTCGTTTCAGTTTGACTTATTATGTAAGTAATTCATCAGAGTGTGAATTCATGGTTTTCAGAAGATAACACTGAGTTTGGTCATTTAAATGTTTTGCATTTTAGTATGCAGCAAGTTAATAATGGATTTCCATCAGGAAATTCACCCCCACCCANCCCACACACACACACACACACACACACACACACACATCCATGTCTTTCTGTAGTTTGTGGCTGATATCTCACTGTGTAATACAAAAAATTTTAATTTCATGGATGAGAACAAATTTGGGTCCCAGTGTGAAACAGCTTTGAAACATTTTCCCATTAAGGAGACTCAGAGAATCTAAATGTGTTTCAGATTCATCAGAATGAACCATGCAGAAGTGCAACCGCTTGGGGAAACTGCAGGAATATAACTAAAATGTATAAGCCCAAATAAATTAAGAATTGAGGCTTTAACACCCACAAATATCAGTAAAACGAGTGTGAATGTGGAAACAGTCTGCATTCAGCAGAGATTTTTATCTAGCTTTCTGTAACTTTGCATTGATTATCACAATGTTTTCTTCTGGTTCCTCCACAGATCACAGCATGTTTATTATAATGGAGTGATCTGTGTAGAACACAGAGGATAATTCCTGTTTATTACAGCACCTATGAGTGAGCTCTGTCTGAAAAGTCCAACTTTAAAGCCACCAAAGCAACAAAAAGAGCACCTGGCTGAGGCTTAAACCTGCAATATGTAACTTGTTAAAGATAATGAAAAGCAGGAAGACGCTCAGAAAGCTCACTGAAAACCTCCACCAAGGATTTTAACTTTGGCAGCCAATTTCAGCAAAACGGTAAAGAATATCAAAAAACAAAGTGAGACGTTTTCCAGCTTAGTCCAGACATGCTCCATGCAATATTTTGTAACATTTGAGCCAAAATTTAAAAAAAAAAAACATTTTTGGAAAAAATTCAAAATGGTGAAAAATCCAGTAGGCAGAAATGGGTGTGGCCGACATGGTTGGATGGAGCCATGGAATCAAATCAAACAAAGAATTTTGATTCTAAGATTTATCATTCAAAAGTTATAGGTTCAAGTGTAAAAGTACTTATTACAGCGCCACCATCAGGACAATCACCTCCAAATTTAACTACTTCTTCCCTTCTATCTGTCCCCCAAACTGCATCCAATCCAATCTTGCTAACAAACAAACAGACAAACAAACGCTGGTGATCACATGACCTCCTTGGTGGAGATAATAAATACATTCTGTCTGATTTATTACAAAAACCATATTTGACGTCTTTTTGCAACAATTAAATTAATGCACATAAGATACACAGATATAATGCGTATAATAACCTGCAACCTTGCAGGTTTAAATGATAGGAGAAATAGGGGCAGATTCATAAAGAAAACAGTGATAAGGAGTGTAGCATTGCCTTAATGTGTGCTGTGATAATTGAAGCTCATTCATAAAACTTCTCCTAGATAATCAGCACCGCTGTCACATGAAGGCAGCGTTGCTGTGAGGTGTGTCAGGTAAAAGCTGATGAAGATCAGCGTGTTAATGAGCTGCTGCATATTTACAGCCACCATTTATCCTGACTCATCTGGTTTTAAAGGAAACACACATTCTCCTTTAGAGATCCTCGTTTAAAACACTGATGCTAAAATAACAGGGAAATGTACATTTTAACCTCTGTAGTGTGTGATCATGCTGCGCAGGGTGTGTGTGTGTGTGTGAGGAACTCAGACGTGCAGCACAGCAGGTGAAGCAGAGCGCCACAAGAATCTGCATGAGATCAGATCAAAACTCACCATTTAAAAACTGACTGATCAGCTGAGTGAGTTTATCTATAAAGTTACTGATCACTAACACGTGAGGTAAATACAGAATGTCGCCCAGATTTCATACCGCTGAAATTTACCAGCAGAATGAAGCAGGTCTTAATGTTAGCATGTGGGTTTGTTTTATGAATAGCTACCGCCACATGTAAATAAGGAAACATCACAGTAATGCCTCTTTAAGGCTAATGCCAAAATATGTTGCTAACAGGCGTTTATGAATGAGGGAATGTGGTTACGTCATCATATTTGTGTATAGTGATGCGGTAAATAATGAATCTGGGCCATAAACATTTATCTTGTATGTGCACATTAGTAGACGTTCATCTATAGCTTTTATTCAGTACAGCTGCAGTAAAACTACACAAACTTTTTGTTGAGTCAGGTTTATTATTTGCAGTACAGATCTCTTAAAAGCTTCCTGACCTGGATGCAAGATGGGATGCAGAGTTTGTTGTTTGTTAGAGTTTGCGTTATTGCAACCACTAATGCGACTGATTACATCAATGCAATGTAATCAGTAACATGGATTGGACTAATTGGAACTGACTGCAGTGCTTTGAGAGTCGACTGGCTATCGATACGAACCTTACAGGATGTGAAGTATAATGCTTTATATGCAAGAAATGTGTGTGTGTGTTTGTTTCAGAGAGAGAGAATTTTTCTAACACCTGTATGGCGTGTGTGTGTGTTGGCGAGGTTGTTTGCTCTGTACTCCTTGCTCCTCCTCTAGTATTTCAGAGGCTTCGATGGATGGATATATCCAGCAGTCGTGTTACGGTGATTTCACATAAGTGGCGAGCGCCGAGNCTTCGATGGATGGATATATCCAGCAGTCGTGTTACGGTGATTTCACATAAGTGGCGAGCGCCGAGCTGCGCTGGCGTTCCTTTACTGTACATTTGGATCTGAGCGGCGACTCCCGAACTCACAGTGACACAACCTGGAGCGACGCGCACCGCTCGGCTCGTCCCACCTGCTACTTAACGCAAAGTTCAGCCACAGAGCCACAGTCAACTCTAACCTCTGCCATGACCTTTCCAAGCCACAGCCAATGACAGAGCAGCTGTATGTGATGTAAGCAGAAGCGACACGACAATGGAGGCTCATAAGCTGCACAGAGCGATTTCCTGAGCTGTACAACACAATTTTAAAATGGTACTGTGGTCAGAGCAGACAGATGACCAGGTTTATAAACTGACGTAGAATCTCCAGTCATATCGACAGAGGTAACAATGTTCCATTTACTTTAGCAACTTTTTTCACAAAATTGTACTTTACTGAGTAGTTTTATTCCAGGATATTTTTGAACTCATACTTGAGTATATTTATGAAGATAAAAATGTACTTTTACTCCGTTACATTTGGTCACACTCTTTGCGTTACTGTTTTATTTGTATTATCTGTTAGACATCGCTCCGACGCAACGAGTCAAAGTTCTCGCTTTCTCTGCTGTGAACAGCAGAATGTCTGCTGCTTTGGTTTGGTCCAATCACATGCAGTGTCCCGTCATCTCCATGACAACGATGGGTTGGCAGGCGTTGGGCTCGTTGAGAGTTTGGCCTTTGCACTGCACAATATAATATTAGTTAAAATGATCTTAAACTAAGCAAACATAGTTTTTGTCTTTAATAATTTTCTTGGAGCTTTGATGAAAAATGGATTCTAAAAAAGCTGGTGTGGAAAAACACGACAATTACGAAGTTATTCGTACCCGACATCGTTGGCATTTTTGTTTGGCCATACCTCCCTCCCCCAGTCTACCAGGTCTACCAAAACCAGCAGCTACATAATGCTGCTTCTTNTGGCCATACCTCCCTCCCCCAGTCTACCAGGTCTACCAAAACCAGCAGCTACATAATGCTGCTTCTTCTTTGTCTCGCTAAAAATGTGACATTTCAGCTTGTAAGAATCCACATGAAACTTGAGGAAAAGTGGCGGTAAGCTGCAATGTTAGCTATTTAGCTAGCTGCTGCAGCTAATGCTAACTCAAGTTTTCCTGTTCTATTCTGAGTAAATTCATGAAGCTAACCTAGCTAACTGTCTTAGCTAGCTGCTGCTGCTAATGCTAACTCAAGTTTTCCTGTTCTATGGTGAGTAAATTCATGAAGCTAACCTAGCTAACTCTCTTAACTAGCTGCTGCTGCTAATGCTAACTGAAGTTTTCCTGTTCTATTCTGAGTAAATTCATGAAGCTAACCTAGCTAACTGTAAAAACTAGCTGCTGCTGCTAATGCTAACTCAAGTCTTCCTGTTCTACTCTGAGTAAATTCATGAAGCTAACCTAGCTAACTGTCTTAGCTAGCTGCTGCTGCTAATGCTAACTCAAGTTTTCCTGTTCTGAGTAAATTCATGAAGCTAACCTAGCTAACTGTCTTGGGGCCAGGCCAGAATTGTCATGATTTGTTATGTGGTAAATATCTGATTTATTACTGTCTACTGTTTATTTATATATGATATGATTGTATTAGAAGCTACATGCGGCTACTTTGATTTATTTCCCCCCTCAGATGAGCACTTTATAGCTTGTTGATTATTCTAAAGAATAAGCCTGATCAAAGTTACTCACTACTCAAGTAATCTTTTTAATAGATACTTTATTACTCTCACTAAGTCATTATTCCTATCCCAGCAGTCATAGGGTGAGAGGCAGGGTTCACCTGGACAGGTCGCCAGTCTATCACAGGGCTGACACATAGAGACAGACAAACTCAGTCACACCTACAGGCCATTTAGAGTTTCCAGTCCACCTGACCTGCATGTCTTTGGAGGTGGGAGGAAGCCGGAGCACCCGGAGGAAGCCGGAGCACCCAGAGGAAACCCACGCAGACACGGGGAGAACATGCAAACTCCACACGGAAAGGACCCGGCCGGACTCGAACCCGGGACCTTTTAACCACTGAGCCACCGTGCCGCCCACAGGTGAACTCACGATACCAAACAAACATGAACTCACAAACAGAATAAACGTCCACAAAGAGCTTGTTCAGCTGCATCAGAACAGACGCGCTCTCCTATTACACACCCGGCCAAAGGACAGGGAACCCCTCTTTGAATAGCATCTCCTGAGGTTTCTTCCATTTTCCTGATACAATAATGTTTGCAGAGAGTTTTTCCTCATCTTCTCAGAGAGCTTGGGCTGGCTGGGAACCGTTAATCTGTGGGTGTAAAGCCTTTTGAGACTTTGATGTGATATTCAGCTACAAATAAACTGGACTTGAACAGAGTCCTCCACTAATTGTACATTCTTGGTAAATAAAAGCAAAATGGGCTGTAAAAAAAACTCCTTCACTGTTTATCCTCTTGGTCTTTCCTTCACAATTTTAACAAACACATAACCTTTAAATTAAAGAAAAATAATTGAAAGGAAAAATAAATTCTTAGCGTGAAAAATATTTTTTCCTCAAATATATATGAGCAGAATTATTTGCAGCCCTTCATTAACCGTTTGTGCAGCGAGAGAACGTCTCTGAGTCTCCTGCTTTTAGCTTCATGAGGTTAAAGAACACGTGACCAGAGATCAACCTTTTGCTGCATCCTTCCTGTGTTCTCGGCTCTTTAAGGGAGTCTGGCCTGTGCGTCGCCTCATATTTATTCCCCAGTGAAACAGGAAGTCATGCTGACCGCTGAAGTGTTCCTCATCGCTCGGGAACATTTTTCATATTTACATCTTTAAACTATGAATGGGGATATACTTCAGTTAACGCACATCTGATTTTCTTTTCAGTTATTTTACTTCAGTGAAAGATTATATTTTTGTTAATATTTTGAATAACAGAAAAAGGGGATTAAAAATAAAGTCCATTATACTTTTATGTACCCAGCTAAAGTTTGTGTGGCACCATTCACACACCAAAACAATTCAAAGTCTTTACATAAAAGACATAAAACTAAGATAAAGAAAAGGAACTGAAAATATAAAATAGAGTGTAAATATTAGCGGAGGGCTCTCTCTCTCTCTCTCTCTCTCTCTCTCTCTCTCTCTCTCGCCCTGCAGCTGCTGTGTAAAGGAATCGTGCCCACACAGTTTTTTCTCTGTTGTTGCCTGATGTGTGTAAATCAACTGTTTTTGAAGTGGTTGTTATGGTGACAGGTTATGATTGACAGGAAGAAGGACGCACCGATCATCAGCCAGCAGATGAGCTGACAGAACAGGAAGTGGAGTGTGACTTACCGTCCTCGGCGTCGTACTCACGGTCCGTCCAGTCTTGTCCGGGAANAAGTGGAGTGTGACTTACCGTCCTCGGCGTCGTACTCACGGTCCGTCCAGTCTTGTCCGGGAAAACGCCACTCCACTCTGTACTTGATGATGGGAACTCCGCCCATCGAATCAGGCTCCTCGAACTGCAGCACCGCCGTGCTGGAGAACGCCTCCACCTGCTCGATGGCCGGCGACGACGGAACCTCTGCAACGCACAACGTACAGCGAACAACATACAACACACAATGCACAACATACAATACAGCACCAATGTACAGCACACAGCACACAATGTACAACGTACAACATGCAACATACAGCACACAACATACAACGTACAACATGCAACGTACAGCACACAACATACAACATGCAACGTACAGCACACAACATACAACATAAAACGTACAATGTACAACATGCAATGTACAGCACACAACATACAACATACAACATGCAATGTACAGCACACAACACACAATGTACAATGTACAGCACACAGCACACAACACACAACATACAACGTACAACATGCAATGCACAGCGCATAACACACAACATACAATGTACAACATGCAACGCACAGCACACAACATACAACGTACAACACACAACGCACAGCACATAACACACAATGTACAATGTACAGCACACAGCGCACAACACACAACATACAACGTACAACATGCAACGCACAGCGCACAACACACAATGCACAGCACACACACAACACACACAGAACGCACAACAAACACACACACACACACAACACACACAGAACGCACAACGAACACACACAGCACAAAGCACACAACACACAATGCACAAAACACAACACACAACACACAAGGCAAGGAGTACAACACGCAAAGAGTACAACATGCAAAACACAACACACAAAGCACAACACACACACACAACGTACAACACAGAAGTCACATTAATGGTGAATAACTGTAGAAGTGATGCTGTCTGACTTTAATCACGTTAAAACTGTAACATCTCAACGCCGTTAAATGAACTCCAATGACACATCATTTCAGACGTCTGCAGACATGCTGTGTTCCCGTGTTGCTGTCTGACGATGAAGCGTGTGTTAAACGTGTCAAGGCGTACCAACCTGCTTGGATCAGCAGGAACTCTTTGGACTCGGTGCCAATCATGTTGCTGGCTGTGCAGTTGTAGCTGCCAAAGTCATTCTGAGACTCAGGCGTGATCTGAGACAAAACAAACACGGAACACGCAATCAGAACACGGAGGTGAAAGTCCGTCTCTTCAAATCCTGCTGCTGTGTTTTCACACACACACACACACACACACACACACACACACACACACACAGTTTGGGTTTGCATCAGCATCATCATCTGTAACGTAACGTCCTGTAACCACACGAGCTAAGTGTGTGTGTGTGTGTGTGTGTGTGTGTGTGTGTGTGTGTGTATGTCAGACCTCCAGGTAGCTGGCGGCTGGCGTGCTGTAGACTCTGAGGTTGCTGGCGTTGGAGGAGGGGAGCTGCTGCCCATCTCTGAACCAGAGCACCGAGGCTCCTGGGTGAGCCAGCACCTCACAGCTGATGTTGGCGGGGTTTCCCTCCCACGTGAACACCGTCACCACTCCCTGGATCTTTGGAGCGTCTGCAGCAACACGGAAAGACGTGAATGCGCGGCAGCAACGTGTCTGAAATCACAGCGCTCATCTGCAGCCCAAACGACAACCACGATTTAAACTCTGCTGTTTCTGCATGTTCGGGTGTTTCAGGTCATGGATGTCAGCAGCTTAAAGCTTCCACGTTTTCACCAGTAGAAAGACACTCCAACAGGAGCCGCACGTTTTCGTTTCCGCTGACACCGTTGGCGTGTGCGGGCGCTGAAGGATCTGTGGCACGCCGTGGGTCGTTCTGAGCGTGGTGTCACAGTCACGCCGCAGTTTCTGCAGCTAGACTGACGGATGAGGTCAAGTCAACAGGTTCCCCAATCTCCTGCAGCCGATTAGACTCTCACTCATGCTGCCAACACGACCTTTGACCTGACTGACTATTGCAGAGCCTGCAGCCAGACCTTCTGATCTCTGGGCCTGTCACTGGACTTCCTGTCCAAACAGCAGACCTGACCTGGAGGCCTTATTCAGCTCACAAACAATACAAATATCCACATTTTAAATGCTAGTGACTGTGACAAAGCCCAGAAAACAACTGAAGAAGAAGAATTTGGTGGTTTATATCTTATGGTGCATTGAAAGCAAACACACTTAAACAATATCAATCCAGACCCTCAAAACAGGAAACTCCAAAATCCTCCTAATCAAACCCAGCGTGACTTTAGAGGGATAAAACATGGCCGACGATGGCAGAAGCTAATAGCTTTGCTAGTTGCTGCAATTTTTTTGCACCAAAAACACGTACGAAGTTCTGGAGATGCGATGAACCTCGGCTGGACATGTTTTAACAGACACACACACACACACGCAAAAGAAAGCCAAACACCCACACAGACAATGAAATGACAAAAACTGCTGCTAGAACTATCTATTAATTTTTAAAATTTTATATATATTATTGCAGATTTGTTAACTGTATGCACGCACAGCACTTTTTATGTTGACAAATTGTATTTTTTAACTGCTATTTCGAGAGTCAATGCAACGAAATTTCGTTCTAGTGCACTNTGACAAATTGTATTTTTTAACTGCTATTTCGAGAGTCAATGCAACGAAATTTCGTTCTAGTGCACTGGTTTTTACGTGTCCTTGAATGACAATAAAGCTATCTATCTATCTATCTATCTATCTATCTATCTATCTATCTATCTATCTACACACACCACAAGATNATGACAATAAAGCTATCTATCTATCTATCTATCTATCTATCTATCTATCTATCTATCTATCTACACACACCACAAGATGCCAGAATATTAGAAGCATCAGAACATCAGACCTTTGCTAACGAGCATCAGAAACGCTAAAATCAGCTAAATGATCGCTAGCATCTCTGGCATTTATTGTTTTTTCGCACATCAAAGTCAATTTTCTGTTTTGTAGGATATGTAAAATCCATCATACACATCAGCGGTAAACATGTTCTCATGAACATGTCCTCAGCGGGACACTTTCTCTGACTCCCTGTGAGAATCGTTCCAGGTGTGTTAGAGTTTCAGCTTGTCGTGTGCATTTGGTAGCTAATGCGTTGCTCATTGGTTGCTGATTATGGGCAGCGAGGTACGTTAGCATGATGCTATCGAGTGTAAATGCTAATGAACTCATTGTGTGTATTGGTGATAAGGCTCGCTGTTATTTGCCTTTGTCAGGATGATTTATGCAGCTGTTACACTTAATTTAAAAGCATATTAAATTTCATTGATGCTCCAGTCAGAGTCCTTTATTCTGCTGGATGCTACAAGTGGACTGACACACACACACACACACACACACACACACACACACACACACACACACACACACACACGTTCATGCTTGATCTTCTGTGACAGTGGAAACATAAAACACAACTTAACATAAAAAATAAAAAGATAAGGGAAAAAGTAAAAATAAAAAGTAAAAAGTAAAAAGATGCTGAATATTGACGAAAATATTGTGGAAACCAGATTCCCAAAGCGTGGGCTGTGGCCCCCTGNAAGATGCTGAATATTGACGAAAATATTGTGGAAACCAGATTCCCAAAGCGTGGGCTGTGGCCCCCTGGTGGGCCATGAAGGAACTTCAGGTGGGCTGCAAGGAGGGAAGGAGAAACTTCTAAAAACAAAATTATAATCTTAAAATAATTTTTACATTTTTTTTCTTATGAGAAGAATACAGATTTTATTATTCCTTGAATATCGCTATCATCTGGACGTTAGGACGGAATGCTGGAGCATGTTGGTCACCGCTCCTCCCGGTGTAGTTTTTGTTTGGTTTTGTTTCCCTGTGCAGGTTTTGCTGTGTTCCAGTTTGGAGTAGTGACTGTTTCGTGGCTCTTTGCTCTGTGAGTTCTTTGCTTTGTCTTTCTTTTTCCTGCTGGGCTGCACTGACTGCAGCTAGTTTGGCGACGCTGCATTTTAGCATCTTTTTGGCTTCGTCTGCTCCAGCGGTTTTCTGTGCGTTGCCTCTGCTGGGACTGGTTTTGGCATCTTTGAAGCTGGGCTGATTGGGATGTGTTGGGTCCTCCGTCTGCCCGGGTCGGCGGCCTGTACTGGGCTTACTAATCATCTCTTCTCAGACCTCCACTCCGTCCCCGCGGTCCTCAGCTGGACTCTGTTGCTGTTTCTGAACTGCTGTCAAAACGCAGCTTTATCCACTCTGAGTCCACCTGTCTGTGCTGCTGTCAGGATGCTGTTTTATGTTTTATGTNCGCAGCTTTATCCACTCTGAGTCCACCTGTCTGTGCTGCTGTCAGGATGCTGTTTTATGTTTTATGTCTGAGTTTATTGCTGTTTATGTTCTTTGGGTATGTAGAAAAGCGCTATATACAATGCTGTGAAAAAGTATTTGCCCCCTTACAGATTTCTTGTTTTTGCTTTTTTGTCACGCTTACATGTTTCAGATCATCAAACAAATTTTAATATCAGACAAAG
>VXCM01011243.1:3817-16242 GCA_014773175.1 Lucifuga dentata | reverse complement strand
TGAAGTTTTGGTCTTGATGGACCGTAGCCTCCTGCCAGAGGGGAGTGGTTCAAAAAGATGATGTCCGGGGTGGGAGGTGTCAGCCACAATCTTTTCCGCTCGTCTCCGAGTCCTGGAGGTGTACAGGTCCTGGAGAGATGGTAGATTGCAGCCAATCACCCTCTCAGCAGAGCGAATGATATGCTGCAGTCTGCCCTTGTCCTTGGCGGTGGCAGCAGCGTACCAGACGGTGATGGAGGAGGTGAGGATGGACTCGATGATGGAAGTGTAGAAGACTACCATCATAGCCATTGGCAGTTTGAACTTCTTCAACTGCCGCAGGAAGTACATCCTCTGCTGGGCTTTCTTGGTGAGGGAGCTGATGGTCAGCTCCCACTTGAGGTCCCTAGTGATGATGGTGCCCAGGACTCACAAATCACTCCAACATGCACCCAGACACTACAAGCCTGTGTTTGCACCCAGCTGATTCAGAGCAGCTCTCTGCTATAGTCTTGTCTCGGACCAAGACGTTCAGAGCGTTTCCACACCAGCCACGAGATCTGACCAGGACTGAACCAAAACATGACGAGCCACAAATGCTTCTGGTCAAAGTTCTTTCCCGACCAGGAGGAAATGTCTCTTTCCATTTAGCTTTCAGTCGTGATCCAGCTGGAAACCACAGGGCGGCCCTACCACCAACATGCAAACCTCAGGACTAACAGTTGTTTCCTCTCTCAAAGTGAACTGACAGCTCTTTCAATGTACAACAAAATCTAATATTCATGTTTTATGATGCTTGTTTGCACATAAAATAATTATATATATATATATCTTTGACATATCTTACTGTTTTTCAGACAAAATAAATGTCTCTGGACACATTGAGATTTTATAGATTTAAATATTAACCTAAGGAGCAGATATAATTAATGGCTTTAGCTCAAATTCAGGATGAGAACTTAAAAATCTGTTCTTAAGCCACTGAAGAGTCAAAACCTCAGCATTCTGTCACTTTCACGGCCTCCTATCCCTCCTCCTGTTTCTCCCCATGTCTTTAGTTTGATTTTATTTAACCTTTATTTATTCACGGTTATTTTCACTGAGCATCAAATGCTCTTTTGCAGGAATGCCCTGCTCACACACACACCCATTATAATGCTTTATAATGCTTTATTCCTCCCCAAACTCCTTCAGCTATGTAACTCCTCATTCTTATCCTCCTTCTTCAACTCCTCTTCTCTCCTCTCTCTCTTCATCTCCTGTATCTCTATCCTTCTCATCCACTCCTCCTCCTCCTCCTCAGAAGCAGACAGCAGCTCTGATTGTTATTAGCTGCCACACACACACTCATACGCACACACAAACACGCACTTGCGCACACGCATGCATACAAGTAGGTCTAATGACACTTCATTGTGTTCACAACTGAGATGCTGCAGGGAAATAGTGAGATAATTACAAGCGACAGATCATGAGAGAGAGAAAGGCAAAGAGAGGGGGAGGAGTAAAGGAAAAGCTAGTGGCCAGGGAGATAATAAAGGGACAAAAGCTATTTCAGGAGAAGTGGTAATGATTTACTATTAGCAGCTAGCACGTTAAAGCTAAAATAACCTGTCAGCGTACAACAAAAGCTGCTGCAGCCACAACACTTCTGAGCTGAATCTTTGCCGGATGCTCCCAGATGTATAATTTTTCATTCCTTTGGGTCTTTGTGCATCATGCCATTTTTGCAGAGCTGCATTGTTTTAACCTTTAGCCGCTGAAAGGCAAAGAAGTTGAGGAAAAAGTGAATAATTAGCGAGAAAGAGAGAGACAGAAAGGAAATAGAAATCAGGATGAAGAGAAGAAGAAAGCCTGGAGATTCCTACAGGAGGTGGAGGTGAAATGTAGAGAAGGTAAATGAGAAGTGACGTTAAAAATATCCAGCGACGGATGAGAATTATCGCCAGTACAGTGTAACCTCCTCGCTCGCTGAAAACATTACCTTTCAATGACCTCTGACCTCAGCTCAGTGCGCAGCAGCCCTCATACATGCTAGCAGGACAATTAGGAGTTTCAACCTGTCAGTTCAGCCAAAAATCAGACAAATTTAACTTTGCTGTCTGAATATTAAACAGTAATGTGATGTAGATGGTCTGTTTTAACTGTTATGGGCAAAAACTAGTTTGGCTTTTTTGGTGAAGGAGTCATTGATCATTACATGTTTTATCATGTTAGATGGGGTATATAATCGAGTATAAGCCGAGTTTTTATTACCAAATGTCACAAAGTAAATCAGGGGTCGGCTTATACAGGAGAAATTCAGATTTGATCCCAGAGAAGGAAATTTCCAGGAAATACTACCATTACCACTACCCATGAAAATAGTTTAAATCATACCTTAGAATGAGATATTTCCTGACTAAACATCTGATCCAGCACATTTTGAGGCAGCCAGTAAGCTCTGTTGTGATTGGTCAGTTACGGTAATCAGCTGCTGAAATAAATATCAGGTTTACTGGTACGTGGATTATTTTCAGAAAATCACAGGAATACTATGATAATACCCAGAAAAACAGGTAATTTGATAAACTAATAAATTGATGGAATAACATCAGGGGGTTGGGTTATATATGAGATCAGCTGATACTGCATTGGACAGATCTGGAAATCAGATTTTTCCCAGTTGGAAGTACCAATAAATACTGTAAAATTAATTAAACTTCGTAATAAATACTAACTAAAGTAAAGTTAGATTACAGGACTGTTTGGTTGTGTTGTTTTACAGTATTAAACATTTATGCAGAGAAGTAAAATTCTGAAATTATTTACACTTAGGTATCAATGGCAAACAGTTATACATTATAGATAATTACCATGGTGATATATTCTGACCTTTTTTTTGTAATGTCACGCAAGAAAAAAATACTTTATTCACCTGTTAGCTGATCATTTCTATTCACAAAGCTCGCTTCCACGGCGCCGCCATGTTGAGTGACGTCATACTCAGTAAGTCAGGGTGGATAATTTTGTCCGAGTTTCCCAGTCGGAGCTCCGACTTCAAGTGCCGTTCCAACGCATTTTATCATGTAGGAAGTCGGAAAAATCTGAGTTCTGAGGTCTGTCGAATGCAGCATTATACTCAAGTATATACGGTAAATTTTTTAACTGTTTGGGAAGTGTTTGGATGCAACCTGGATCTTTTTGTGAAGTTCTTTCTTCCTGGAATAAAACTATAAGTTTGAACTCGAAAGCCAGAATGATGATGATGTCATACAGTGACGACACACAGAATGATGATGATGTCATACAGTGACGTAGCTGCAAACAGACCTTCAATTCTACCTGTATTCCAGTTAGACAAAGCTTGTCAGTAGTTGTGATGTGAATCATGAACTGTGTGTGTGTGTGTGTGTGTGTGTGNGGGGGGGGGGGTTGTAACTTGGACTGAGGAGTCAGAGCTGCATTTCAGATTTCCATTTCTTTAGTATAGATCCCATTACAGATGGACAGACTGGCATGAAGTTTCACTCGAGTCACCACACACACACACACACACAACATGTTAGAGAGATGAAGCAGGCTGGGCAGCTTGTCCTCCTTCACGCAAATCTCCCAAAATAACCCACCAAATCTACTCTACTGTAGATAATCATACCATCATTACTGTCTTTTATTCTGAAAATTCTTATCATTAATAATAATTAATAAAAATACTAATCCATCCTGTTACACTTTGCAAATGTGAATTCTTATTTTAATTCTTGTTTTTGACAGAAGTCCACAGGTCACCTGATCACACCTCACAGGTTAGTGAGAGTAATCCAGCACCTGGTCTGGACAGGGGACCACCCAGACCAGGTCCAGTTCACCCCTCACACTTTCACCCATTTCTACTACCTGCCGCTTTCTCTCTCTATCACACACACACACACACACGCACACGCACACACATTAACATATATATATATATACTACCCTATTTTCTTTTTTCTCTGCTCAAATAACTGTTCCTGTCAGGGCATATGTTTTTCAGTGTTGCCATGACAATAGTTTGGGGGGGGGGNTGGGGGGGGGGGTAGCCATGGTGTAGCCATGTTGATAAATGACCCTCTTATTGCTGGCTGTCACCAAGGGAATACTGTACACATGCATTCACTCACACACACATGCACACACACACACACACACACACACACACACACACACACAGAGTGCTGACTCTCCCACTGTGGCTAGCTGTCCAGCTGACACACACTAATATCACTTTACATGCTAATTTGGTTCTTTCACCTGTGTGTGTGTGTAGTTCTAGTGTGCACAAGACTGGCACACACCACTGAATATATACAGTACACAATTTAATCTTGCAACAGATAGATCGCATGCTAGTGCAAGTGTGTGTGTGTGTGTGTGTGTGTAAAAGTATTGTGTGCTGAGCCACTACCGGTCCCCACTAACAGGAATAAAAATGAATAAAAAAGTGTTTTAGTGTTAATATCGTGTCGCTCCATGTTCTGAACCCATCAGACCTGCTGCCAGCACCCACAGCTCAGCACAGGGTGTTCAGTCAGGGAACCCAGCCATGGCCACGCAGCCCAGGCCGACCCCCCCACAGCCACAGAGACGCCCAGAGAGCAGGACTGCCCGGACACGCAGAAGCCTCCAAACCACGGAGAGGACCCAGGCCAGGAGGGAGGCACCCACATGCACCCCAAGGACGCACAGACCTACTCCCAAGCACACAAGGCAGGCAAGGACCCTAAGGCACCCCTACAACCCCTACTCCCACTGGGAAATGGGCCAGGAAAGCAGGCGAGGGGAGTGGATGCAGACCCCCAAAGGGAAGCCCGGTCCCACCACAAGCCCTTTAACAAATAGCTGTGTGATGAGCCCCTCCTCTTCTCTGTGGGGTGGGGGNTCCCACCACAAGCCCTTTAACAAATAGCTGTGTGATGAGCCCCTCCTCTTCTCTGTGGGGTGGGGGGCTAGTAAAACTCTGAGAGGAGAAACAATCAACAGAGGTCAAAAGGTCACACTGGCTACATCTACATTCTCAAAGCCACCTGCTCACGCTGTAAGACGTCTACATCAGGCGCTCGTCCCACAACACTTCCAGGAACACGCCAGCTTTTCAGGAAGAAGGCTTGTTTACGGTCTCAGTGAGGCCCCGCCCACACTAAAGAGTGATCTCTGTGTGTGGACGTTACCTGGATGATGACACCTGATGTCAGAGCCTGCATGACAGAGCGTTTTATCTGGGTTCTGCCTGATTGTGATTGGATCTGGTTTGGTGGTTCATGTTTCCTCCTGGCTCAGTGGAAAATCTTCATCCATTTTTTTTTCAAAATAACTAATAGCTTTTTTTGGGTGGGTTGTTGTTGTCTGAGTTCCAGGTGCCCGTTTACAGCAAGTCACAGCTCCTGGTTCACAATCTAACTATAAAGGTATAATCTCTGTCTGTCGCACCAACATCTCTAGAACCCACCATGTATGAAGCTGTTATTCAGGTTTATTGCTCAGGACCCAAGGACGTGCAGCATCATGTGTGGAATTGTTTGGATGAGCGGTTCTCAAAATGAGCTGGTAAAATGTAGTCTGCATGGCAGGATACACTCCGGTCCAACCCGACCCCGTACAGCAAACAAAGCTAGCTCACAAAGACATGCAGAACTAAATGATGGCAGGCTGCGGAGTACCGTAAAGTCCGGACCATTCCGAACACACACGTTTTGAACGGGCGCTGCACTAGTGATTAACACGAGTGAGCGGAGAGTGACGTTTTCAGCTTGGGAGGATGTTACCTCTGCAACGTGTTCCAGCTGTACAGATCATGTTTACACATTCAGTCGTGACTGAGATCACAATGTGAACCACGGAAGCTTTATTCAGTTGATGGTCATGTGAAACTTTTTGCAAAAATAAATTTAGACTCCCCTCCTCAAATTGTCTTTAATGAAATGTAATACAAGTTCAATTTTGAATTAATGGCTCTAAATAAAACTTCTTTTTTGGCTCATTAGGTAATACTGTAGGTCAAGGTTTCCCAACTAGTTTTCCCTGAGGGCCAAATTATGTCAAGCATGCCAAGCCAAGGGNACAATCACCATCATTTCCCATCCCCCCAGACCTGACCCAATCTTTTTCCTCTCATTTGGTAATAACACAAAACTAGTTTCCACTTTTTATTTATTCTTAAAAGTAACCCTTTGCCACCGGGCCCAGCACTTCCGTTGTAATGTTTGCAGTGTTTTATAATCACCATTTCTTAATAAAATGGAGATATATGAATATCTATGGAAAGCTNTTTGCAGTGTTTTATAATCACCATTTCTTAATAAAATGGAGATATATGAATATCTATGGAAAGCTTACATTCTCCTGAACAAAATGAGTCCAAGCATGACATTTTACGACCACGCGATCCTGAGATAAATGTAACTAAAGCACAAGATAACCTCTGAGCTAAAACCTAGCTTCGTCGCTTCTTGATGATGTAACTTCCGAGGGCGGTCTAAATTTTAAAATCCCTCTCTGCGATTGGATAGTAGACTAGAAGAGGATTTGATTGATGGGTCAGTGGTCCTATCAGGTTTTATGTAGCCATGGCAACAGGCATACGTTCCCTGTGTGTAATATTCCACTGACAGACTGGAGACCGTGTGCTCGTCCCTATGTAGCGTTCACGATGTTTTATAATCACCATTTCTCAATAAAATGTAGGAATACAAATACCTATGGAAAGCTTAGCTTCTCCTGAACAAAATGAGGCCAAGCATGACATTTTATGACCACACAATCCTGAGATAAGTGCGACTAAAGTACAAGTTTTTTTTTTTTTCTTGGAGAACTCATCTGAGGGCCTGATAGATAGGACCCGTGGACCACATTTGGCCCGTGGGCCGCCAGTTGGGGTTCCCTGCTGTAGGTACTTCATGTATCTGCACACCAAAATGTCACTTGTCAAAGATTCACTAATAATTCACTTTCATCTCCAGCACTTCCTTCCTGCTCTGTGGCTCTGTACAGTAACATCTCAGCCGTGTGAAAAGACGAACGGTGGAGTGGCTCTGCGGCTTTCTCTTTTCTTTTTTTTACCAGGCCATTTCCCTACCAGCAGCCCAAGCCCTCATCCTGATCATAAAGCTATCAGCCTTGGAGGGAAAAACATCGTCCACGCTACAGTAAACCGGAGAGGAGGAAGGGTAATGTATCTCAGTCTCTGTTGGCACCCTGAGGATCATCAATTATTCATACACAGGCACTCTGAAGCTGAAATAAACACACACTCCATGTACATACACACACATGTTCAGCATGCCCTGAGAGCCCCATATATATGCTAAGAGAGAGCGAACTGAACCCAGGCACATAGAAAAAGAAAAGATATTTCCTTTTCTGTTCAGCACAACAACAACAACAACAACAACAACACACACACACACACACACACACACACAATTCTCATGATTTAGGCCATTTTTAGATTTTATGATTTGTTAACATTGTTACAGAGTTTCTAAATGGACACATTCATGTACTTTATGGTCCAGTTCTGTTCATGTTTGTTGGCTAACTGGTCGGAAGTAGACAGCAGACCTGGCATTATGTCAACGTGTTTTCATGAGCTACATGAAAATCTAACAACAGCCACTGTTTCATTAAACTGCAAAGAGACAATGAATAGAAAATGCAAAAATGTAAAGAGAAATGAAAAGAAAATGCAAAAATGCAAAGAGACAATGTCTACATCAATGAAAACATCAACATACTAAAGGGGACATATTCTGCTTTTACTTATTTAGCCTCATGTGGAAAACAGTAGGGAGTACAGTGAGGTGAAAATGTATTTGACCTTTCCTGATTCCTTCTGTTTTTGCATATTTGTCACACTTGTGTCAGTTCGTCAAATAAAATTTTATATAAGACTGAGACAGCCTAATAGGACAGCGTATTAGGGCTACATAAGACGAAAAAAAAGAGGGGAATTATTTCAAGTTTTCAAACTCGCAAGTTAAAAACTCAAAAAATTTTGAGTTTACAAACTCTGAGCAGTGACGTTTTTGTGAGTACATCTTATTAAATTATACTTTCCCCATCAGATTTAGCAATAAAGAAATACTTGTGCTTTTAGCATAGAATCATCAAAGTATAAGCATAAAGGACTTTTAAGAAAAATTTTTGAGTTTTAAACTCACAAATTTGTGTGTTTTAAAACTTGAAATAATGCTTCCTTGTTTGTTTTTTTCGTCTTATATGGCCCTAATACGCCGTCGTAGCCTGAGTAAACAAAAAATGCAGTTTTTAAATGATCGTTTTATTTATTGCAGGAGAAAAGCTCTCGAACACAAGGCTAGGTTTGGTTTCAGCATTAGTAGGGACTTTTTTTTTTCTAGGTGAGCAACATGATAGTTGTGCTGCACTTCCTGTGTCTTGTGTTTTTCTGTCACATACAAAGGACTTAATTGTGTAAAATATTTGCTTTGTTCATTTATATATTTATTCATTATTTATGCATTTATTATTTACTNGTGTAAAATATTTGCTTTGTTCATTTATATATTTATTCATTATTTATGCATTTATTATTTACTTAAACAAGACTTGTGTGGCTTTTTCCTCATTCCTCCTATCAGGCCTCCTCATGGCTCAGACGCCACATCCACAATCTGTTTTTATATGAAACAATGTGATCAATAAACAAAATTATTCCAAACAGTAGCCATTCAAAACCATTAATTTTTTTTTTTTTTTTTTTTTGACATTTTGCTTCACCACTAAAAGAAATCATTTGCTAGCTGGACAACATGACAAAACAACAAAAACCTGATACATGCCATTAACACGTGCAGCAGGCTGCTCACTGCTGACATTATGACAGTCAGCTGACCAAAACACGCTACAATATGAATAAATGTGCATTCTTACTGACATTGTAAAGACAATTTTCTAAAAAAAGATTCCATGATAAGTTTTAGTGTCCATTATTCAATTTTAGACAAAAATCACCTCAGAATGGCATCAGTCACCATCGTACTCAACACACACCTAAAAGCAGCCAATCAGAACACTCAGTGATAACTTTTTACAAGCTTTGAGTTGACTGACAATGATTGTATCCAACAGGAAACATTTAGGGTTAAACTGACCAATCACATGCCTCGTGATTCTTTTCGCTGTGGCTGTAACAGCTCACCTGAGCCCTGCATCTCCACCTGTCATAATGCTGCTACAGGATTTTCTGATAAAATGATGGATGACATTCACGAACAAGTAGCTGGACCTGCTGTGGATCATTTTGCACATAAGGTCCATGTTATAATGACCCATAAAAACCACAAAATCGTGAAAATGGGAGAAGCATTATTTTACTAAAACATAAGGCAAATAATATGTTGTTTGTGAAGCTTTGAGCACAGATCATTCTTATTTAGCTCAGTTGTTACTAACATTTTGTTTTATTTATTTAACAAAAAAAAGCATCTGATGCTCATTGTTGATTTTTTGGGGGACATTTCCTTGCACAATTATAAAATAGGTTGATGTTAAAATGGCACATTTAAGTAATTAATACAAATTATTAACACCTTATAGCTTCAATTTAAATATAAAATCAGTGAATGATCTAGTTCTATCCAGAAAAGAGTATTTAAATCCGTGAATACAGTAAATATTTAGAACAGAAAGCTCTTTGTATGTGTGTGAGATAGAAAAACATAGAGACAACAAGCAAACAGCACGACTGAGCATATCAAATCCTGACCAACATTAAAACCAAACACTGTCTGAATTCTGTGATGTTTAATCGTTTAAACTAGAATGATTTACCGCTTCATGCACCTCAGGCAGCAGACAGCCTGACTGCAGGTTGCCAGATCAGCAGGAATCACAGAATGTGCTGTCACCCAGTCAGAACAGCAGCTTTTTACTGAAAACACACAAACCTGACAGCTCTGCACAGATCTGACCTGTTCCGCTGGACTTTAACAAGATCGACTGAGATTGTTACAAATATTTGACAATACATAAATATTTTGTACAATTCAGTAATGACTCAATAATGGTAGGGACATGTCTCAATAATGGTAGGGACATGTCCCTACTGTTCACACCTAAATCTAGGCCTATGCTCCAACACCTTTATCACCTCACCTCATGTTTATTTCACCATGTGAAAAAGTAATAACCCCCTAAACTTAATAACTGTTTGGTCCACATTTAGCAGCAGCAACAAACTCTTCTGATAAGTGGCGATAACATCTTTCTCATCAAGTGGAGGAATTCTGTTCCTCCTCTTTGCTGCTTTAATTCGGACACATTGGAGGTTTTCCAGCAAGTACAGCTGTTTAAGGTCCTGCAGCATCTCAACAAGCTTCAAGTCAGGACTTGGACTAGAACTCCAAAACCTTTGTGTCATCGTTTTTTTTGTTTGTTTGTTTGTTTGTTTTTTTTACTTGCTCTTTGCTTTGATCGTCATCTTGCTGCAGAAGTTTCACATCAGAAGTGATGATGGATTTTCTCCTTCAGATATTTTCTGGCAGAAACAGAATTTATGATTCTGTTAATCATGGCGAGTGGCTGAAGCAGCAAAGCAACCCCCTACCATTACGCTACCACCTACATCTGACTGTTGCTATGACGATCTTAACCCCCCACCATCACGCTACCACCTCCATGTCTGACTGTTGCTATGACAATCTTATTGTATAACCTTGCGTTAGCTTTACACCAGATGGCACGAGTCCACATCTTCCAGAAAGTTCCACTTTCCACTCATCATCCACAGAACATGATCCCAGAAGGTCTGAGGGGCATCATGTGGAGCTTGTTGAGAACGTTTAGCTGCTTCCTGTTGCTGCAAAGCTTCTATTTAATGATTTTTAGTTTCTACAGGAATCAGCCTGCTGTGTCCAGTCTAATACAATCAATTATCTATTAAATCTGGTTAATTTTTAACTGAGTAACTAAGGAGCCAGTTTTTCACATGGTAATAATAAATACATATATGTATATATATATATATATATATATATATAGATATAGATCTGATACAAGGTGACAAATATGCAAAAATAGAAGAAATCAGGAAAGGGGCAATACTTCACAGCACTGTATATGCATGGAAATATGCATATGTAACAAGATCATTCTATTTGCTTTAACATACATGACAAAATAGTGGCAAGAAAAATGTAATATCTTTGATTGATTAAAATAAAATATTAGTAATCATAAAACTATCCATGTATTTGCAGTCAGTGGCAAGTGCTGGAACATCATCAGCATGAAGCAGTGCTTTGAAACAGGACAGTCAAGTGGAGAGAGAGAGAGAGAGAGAGAGAGNTCAGCATGAAGCAGTGCTTTGAAACAGGACAGTCAAGTGGAGAGAGAGAGAGAGAGAGAGAGAGTTAAACAGACTACTGGTAGAGAGAACAGGAACATGAACGAGGGAATAGATACAGTAACAAGCCGGGAGTGTCACATACAGCATGTACACACACACACACACACACACACACACACACACACACACACACAGGTTCTGTCACACTGATATAATTAGGTTAAGCACTACAGAATATTTTAGTACTTACACACCTATGCAGAAACTCATATCTTTGTCTTTTACTATTCATGCACAAGTTGCTGTCTTTGTACAAATTCTACACATAACACACACGTGGCTGTTTTCCTATATTTGACTTTCATAGATTCTCTAACATCTAAAACTAAACCAAAAAACTCCAAACAAACTAAATTTATAAAATGATTCACTAAAGAAGTGAGGAGCTGTCATATGCTGCCATTACTTTCTATCTGTGTGTGAACATGTGGTCATAACTATAACAATACATGAACACACACACACACACCGTGTTACTCACAGTCTTTCTGTCCCTTTGGGGATGTTTTTGGGTATGGAGTGGATCCCCAGACCATGACAGTCCACCGTGTTTCCCAGGCAGCTGCAGGGAGAAGGACACGCCTCTACGTCTCCCCGTCCTCCCAGCAGAACCAGCACCATGACACCCCACTCCAGCATCCTCCACAGCCCAGCCTGGAGCACCCTACCTGGCCAGGCCCCTGACCAGGCATCACTCCTGCTTCTCCCAGCAAGCATCCTCCTCTGCTGCAGCACTCCCTGATGCTGAAGCTGCAGAAACCAGCCAAAAGCTGCCTTTCCTGCCTTCTTCTTGGGATGAGGAGCACCCGTCCAGAGGACGAGTGGAGATCAAATAGTAGCAAAAATGTGTGTGGAGGCTGGGACAGACAGCAGCACGGCCAGGTGAAGTCCACTCACTGCTCTGGACTGAGTGGCTGCCACTTGATCCTGGAGTGGCCTTTCAGAGAGAGAAAAGCAAGTATATCCTCTTCGTCTTGTCCTCTTCTCTCCAATTGGCTTCTTATTCTGCTCTCCTCTGTGTTCTCTCTCTCTCTCTCTCTCTCTCTCTCTCTCTCTCTCTCTC
>VXCM01011240.1:0-10400 GCA_014773175.1 Lucifuga dentata | reverse complement strand
TTTTTTTTTTTTTATTTCACAACACCGTTTATCATAATGTCACCTTTCATGATGAGCTTTCAGGACCAGTGGGTGTGGCCTTACTCTGATTGGTTGTTCCAGTAGTCAGCTGAAGGTAGACTAGTTCAACTGAAAAACTTAAACTATCACCAAATTAAGTTTTGAGGTATTTTTCATGTGAGAAATTAGCTGCTTACAATTTGAATATCTGGTCAACTGATTAAAATAATGCCGAATTATAAATTCATTTTGATGTTTTCAGAGATGGGAAGCTCCACTAGAGGCTCCCTGCGAGCAGCTTCCACACTGACCAGTCATCCCCGTTACCCCGGTGATAACAGTTAACTGTAATTAACACGACACGTTAACCAAGCAAAATAATATTTAACATAAGACCTTGTGTTGTTTCAAATGTAAATGAACAAATATTAGAATTTGACACCTGATTTGTATGTTAGAGAGTTTGTCTGTCTTCCTGACTACTGGAACAACCGATCAGTGTCAGGCCACGCCCACTGACCCTGAAATCTCGTCTGAAATGTCATCATGAAATGTGAGATTTTGATAACCGCGCTATTGTGAAATAAAAAAGAGATAACGGGGGCATTATGAAGGGCATTATGAAATAAAAGTTGTTGTTATGGAATAAGATTTCATGATAATAATCCATCCATCCCATCCATCCATTTTCTGTACCCGTTTGTCCTGGTGAGGGTCACGTGGGGGGGAGGGGGGCTGGAGCCTATCCCAGCGGTCATAGGTGAGAGGCGGGGTACACCCTGGATAGATCACCAGTCTAACACAGGGCATGATAATAATGACTTATGGAATTATTTCATAATTTATTGGTACTTTTGCATAGAGTTAATTATTCCATAATATTGTTTTTATATACCGTATATACTCGACGATAAGCCGATCTCGTGTATAAGCCGATCTCCCGATTTTGACCTGCAAATTTAGATTTTTAAAGAAACTCACATATAAGCCGACCCCTTGATGTTGTTCCATCAATTTATTAGTTTAGCAAATTACCTGTTTTTTTTTTGTTTTGTTTTTTTTCTGAGAATTGTCATAGTATTCCTGTGATTTTCTGAAAATTATTCACATACTGCTACCAGTAAACAGCTGATTACCATAAGTGACATTAGCTAACATTAAGTTTTCCGGACTCCTCTTCCTCGTCTGAATCACATTGATGAAGGTAAGGAAGGCTTTACAAATGAGCTATAATTATTTATTTATTTACTTATCTAGCATATTTAGCTGTGTAATTATGGTGAGGTTTTTTTTTTTTTTTTTTTTTTTTTTTNTTTTTTTTTTTTTTTTTTAAGAATCTCACCCATTACGTGTTTTCAGTAATTATCCTGTACCTGAGTCAGTGCAGGCCTGTCTATGTGCTGGAACATTCCTCAATAGGGAGTTTTGGAATTCCCTCAGCTGACCTCCTGATGTTGTTCCATCTGTGTATTTAGTAAATTACCTGTTTTTCTGAGTATTGTCATAGTATTCCTCTGATTTCTGAAAATAATCCACGTACCGTAAACATGATATTTATTTCAGCAGCTGATTACCGTAACTGATGGATTATGGCTTACTGGTCATCGCAAAATGTGCTGGATCAGATGTTTTGCAGGAAATATCTCATTCTAAGGTATGATTTAAACTATTTTCCATGGGTAGTGGTAATGGGTAGTATTTCCACCCCTGAAAATTCCCTTCTCTGGGATCCGATTTGAATTATTCGTGTGTAAGCTGATCCCCGATTTGCGTTGTGAAATTTGGTAATAAAACCTCGGCTTATAATCAAGTATATATGGTATTTAATTTTGGAACGTCTGGCTTTCCATACTTGATGAAGGTGTAGGAACATCTCTGTCACTCGCTGCTTCAACCTGTTTGTCCACAAGCTGATTTTCTGTGTGAATGTTGGACATTTAGTAAGAAGGTACCATGCCCCGCATGCTGAGTCTCAGTACATTTAGATGCTGAAAAAAAATCAGATAAATGTGCAAGTTTCTGAATCCACAGTGAGTCTGCATTGTGGATTTGGATTTGCTCAGTTTTAGTAGCAAGGAATGCTGCATCTCTTCTCTGAGTTCATATACGTGGCTCAGAACGGCTCTGACAGCCAGCAGACATCGGAGTGAAGCAGCAAGCCTTCATAGCTGGTTACATTTCCTTACACAGAAAACAGTCTGTGACTGATAATGTACTATATGTAGAACTTCCTGTTTCCTGTTTGCCATGTACTGCTAGTGTTTGCTGTGGTGGAATTTTGTGATTTTGGGTGGAATTCATGTTTCTTACTTATATATTTATATATATTATTTATATATATTCATATATTTTAGCCTTAGCCTTTAAGAGGAACTACTGTGATATTTCCTTATTTACATGTGGCGGTAGCTATTCATAAAACAAACCCACACGCTAACATTAAGACCTGCTTCATTCTGCTGGTAAATTTCAGCGGTATGAAATCTGGGCGACGATTAAAACTTTATTTCCCTCACATGTGTTAGTGATCAATAACTTTGATAGATAAACTCACTCAGCTGACCAGTCAGTTTTTAGATGCTGAGTTCTGATCTGATCTCACACACGTTTTTGTGTGCTCTGATTCACCTGCTGCACGTCTGAGATCCACATACACACACACACACTCTGTGCAGCGTGATCACACACTACGGAGGTTAAAGTACACGTTTTCCTGTTATTTTAGCATCAGTCTTTTAAAAGGAGGATCTTTAAAGCAGAATGTGTGTTTCCTTTAAAACCAGATGAATCAGGATAAATGGTGGCTGGTAAATATGCAGCAGCTCATTAACATGCTGATCTTCATCAGCTTTTACCTGTCACACCTCACAGCAACGCTGTCTTCATGTGACAGTGGAGCTGATTATGTAGGAGAAGTTTTATGAATGAGCCTCGATTATCACGGCATACATTAAGGCAACGCTGCACTCCTTATCACCATTTTTTTATTAATCTGGGCCAATGTCTTCAATGTGCTGAAAATAACATTCAAACCTGTTTTACAAGCGGAGTTGAGAAGTGTAATTTTACAGGTGGTGACTGTGGCTCCAGCCAGCTCCAGTCACTTGGAGCTGGCTGGACCCTCAGCCTCTGCTGAACAAAGGTGGCAGCCCTAGTCCTGCAGAACCTGATCTAGTTCATCATCAGTCTGCTCAGCAACAAGCCTCGCCACGTATCATCAATGTGTGATAACTCTGCCTGGTCAGCACTGTCTCTCCGCTGCTCCTGCAGGTCGTGGCAGCGGCTTCACATAGGCAGCGCCAGAGATATTTTTTTTTATGGGGCTGGGGGGGGGCTTGATTTTTTGGTAGTGGGGCATAACAAAATATGAAATAAATCTGTCAGTATGGATTGGAAAATCAATTAAAACTGTCATACTTAAACTGAAAACACTTCTGTTTACTTTCACAATGAACCTGCATATAGTAGATTAACTACAGCAACTGCATTTAAAAAAAAAAAAAAAAAATCAGATAATGAAGTCATCCCATTGAGTGTAAACATACATCGTGAAAACTTTCAGGCAGCTTAACAAAGCAACTACAGTACAAACCGTATAAAGAACAGTATTGAGTTGAAATACTCACTTGATGAGTGCAAAAAGAAGGTATAGTCTATTTCCATTTTCACAGAAGCACAATTCGTTTGTTGTTGTGGTTGGATGCAAAAGCATCAATGATGTGCTGGACATCCAGAACATTGGTCCTTTGGCTGTTGATGGCTAACAGAGCCAAGTTGCTGGTCCGAACGACACCACTTCTATTCCACAGGTAGCTTTTTATGTGTCTGAGGCAAGAAAAACTGCGTTCACATGAGGCAGACGCCGCAGGCAAACTCATTGATATACAGATGAGTTTGTACAAATCCTCAAATGCATGGCTATAAGGTCTCATCAGAGCTAGAAAGTCCATTGTGCTATTCACTTGCTGTTTTCTTTCCAGCACACGCCGAACCTGGTGCTGCTGTTTTCACAGTGACTCCACAGAACTGGCCCATAGGCCACAGACAGTTCTTGTCCAGGAAGACTTGTGTTGGGGGT
This sequence comes from Lucifuga dentata, assembly GCA_014773175.1. Taxonomy (NCBI): domain Eukaryota; kingdom Metazoa; phylum Chordata; class Actinopteri; order Ophidiiformes; family Bythitidae; genus Lucifuga; species Lucifuga dentata. Next base: position 6,322 of record VXCM01011240.1, on the reverse strand, counting down.
TGAGGGATGAAACTCCAGCCAAAACATTCCCACTTTCGGCTAAGAACCGTCTTTTCATTTCAGCCAAGAATCTGTCTAGAAAATAACTAATATATATCTATAACTATAACTAAACTTGTGAGCTGAGCTGACATTATGGTTCTTAAAAGCAGTTGTTGCAGTATCCATTTACAGTGAAAGCAGTTTCTGAATGAAAACCGTGTCCTCCCCCGTGGAGGAAATGTGGACAAGCAAAGCAAAACGCTGCATCTTTATTTAGTGAATATTCCAGCCAGGTGTATCGTTCATACCAACTCTGTACAAAGCTCCTTTGCTGGTTATGGAATTCCTGCAAGGCATACTTTTTGAAGACCAGTTGGCGGGGTCCTTCCTCGGGCTGCCGGCTAATATCACACACGTCTTCAGCCAGGAGCGGCACTGAAGGAGTTAGCATCTCACAGGTAGTCTCTCTCTGCTCTCCATCCTACTCCATGTCTTCTCCCTCGTTGTCTTTCAATGTCAAACTTTCCTCTGTTTTGCCAGTTCCTCATGATGAAGTCGTTGAGCAGAAAATGTTCCTATTTTTTTTTTGTTTTTTTTTAAAAACATACCAGTAACTAGCAAAGCAAACAGGATGAATGAAGTAGCTAGCTAACACCGCTATACCCACTTTTTTGGGCGCAACTGACAAACTTGACGTTGACGCAGCGTAACTTGTTTGATTGACAGCTGATTCGCCAATAGTCATTGTGTGCTGGAAACGGGGTGGGACAATTATGTGTTTGATTGGATTGAAACGCGGGGCGTAATTTATCATTATGTATGTATTCTTTTTTTTTTTTATTTTGTAGGTGCTATATGATGGAAGAAATACAGGCTGAATCAGAGAAAGTGTATTATGCAAACGTCAGGTAAATTCTTGGTGGGGCTAAGGTGAAATTCTTGCCGGGGCTATAGCCCCACCTAGCCCCACCCCCACGCTGCCAGTGCGGCTGCATCAGATCTGATGTAAAGCAGCAGTTGTGCAGCAATGATGTTGAAATTTGTTTTGGCCATGCAGTACGGTCTCTGCCATCACACTAAGACATTTTTAATATATCTGTCTTTTATATTCATCTGTAAACCACCGACATATTCTGAGTACTGTTTGCTCTCCATTGCTGCCCACCAGCCGTTGCCCACCACTTCCGCTTGATGACATCACAGAATCACGTGACTGTAAAGAAGTTATTGGGCAGTAAATGAGGCTGTGCAGGGCCCCAAAGCCACCAGGGGGCCCCCATGCAGTGTTTTTTCTTTTTTGTTTTTGAGTGGGTGAGCGCTATGACAGGAAAGAAGGCATGTCTCTGCTCCACATGAATGCAGGACAGTCTAGGCCATCACAGCACCCCCTTGTGGTCTGACAGAAGAATGGCGTTAGCCGCCAAGACAAACCTTTGGCAGGCTGCCAGATATTGACGTTGAATCGATCAGATTGTCGATGTGGAAAGATGAAGCGTTTTGTATCCCTCCAGATCCGAACAAAGAAAGGCCAAAAAAGCCAAAGATGAAAAACTGGCCCAGAATACGTAAGAAATTATCTTCATTAATTTAACCCCTGTTCCTGAAAAAAAGTCATTTGTTTTTGGTGTTGGTGTTAGCTGAAAATGGAAAAAAGTTTGGCTGTGCAGAGCTGCCACTGTGACTAAAAAAAGCCCACTTTCTGTTTGCAGTATTCATTGAACCTCTAGCTGTTGCAGTATGTCAGAATATTAATATTAAAGGCATTAACTCTTTGATATCTGAACACAAAATTAACTAATATGCTGATGATATATTACTTTATCTCCAGGAACCCTCCCAATCACTACAGGAAGTATTTAAACTCATAAATGCTTTTTCTCGGACTTCCAGTGGCGCCATGTTTTGAGACACACGTATCGGGTAATTGCTCCCTCTAAACCCAGTTTGCTGTGGCTGTTTGCAAGGCTATTTCATAATTTATATGGCCAAGACAAGATAGAGGAAAGTGCGAGAAAAAAAAATGAGCACATCAAGGACCACAAAAAACACGGGGAGACACCAAGAATCCCAAAAAGATGTTAAGGAGAAGAAAGATCCGCCATCTTCCCTGACCGAGGCTAGCGTTAAAGAAGACACGATGAATGTTGCCGAAATTCTCAGAGAACTTAGAGAATTAAGAAAGGAAAACCAGGAGTCGTTTACTGATACTAAAGCCTCGCTATTTAGGCTAGAGTCATCGGTAACGGACTTGAAAGAACGAATGGAAAAACTGGAGCAGCGGACCGGAGAAATCGAGTTGAGAATAAGTGCAGCGGAGGATACCGGCCAGCGACACGAAAGAACGCTCCGATACCTGGTGAGACGTGAAGCAGCCACTACCAACCTGTGTGACGACCTACAGAACCGATTGCGCCGCAACAACCTACGGATTTACCAAGTTCCAGAGGGAAGCGAGAAGAATGACACGGTGGGGTTTGTGAAACAACTCATTAAAAACCAGCTACAACTCAAGAATGAAGATATACAAATCGAGAGAGCGCATCGTTCCCCGGGTTTAAAACCAGCCTGTCCTGCCCCACCACGCTCAATCATTGTGCGGTTTCTGGATTATACAGTGAAAGAAGCGGTGCTACGGCAAGCTTGGGCGCAGAAACAAGTCATGTTTCAGGGAAAAGCAATATACTTTGACCAAGATTACTCGCCGGAGGTACAGCAGAGGAGAGTGAGGGTGCGCGGGGTGATAAAACAGCTGAAGGAGAAAGGGATCCAGGCCAGATGTCGCTTCCCAGCACAACTACGAGTCATCCTGGAGACTGGAGTGAAAAATTTTCCAACTCTAATAGAGGCCTTGCCGACACTCAGTGCAGATGAGTGAGAGGGAGAAGATGGAACTTCAGCTCTCCAAAGAGTCATGGAGCAGACAGGNTGCAGATGAGTGAGAGGGAGAAGATGGAACTTCAGCTCTCCAAAGAGTCATGGAGCAGACAGGAAAACGGGAGGAGAGGAGGAAAGATGTCTCTGTCAGATGCCGATTTACGGGCCTATATGCAGGATTGAGTGGACAGTTAAAGTGTCAGGTAATAAGGTGAACATAAAGCACTGTTGTGCAATATTGAAATAATTTTGGATATGCACTTGTAACAGCTATTGTTTTGAAATGGTAATGTTAAAAGTATAGTATTAAGGGTTTTGAGGGAGTGAAATGCTCCTGATTTTCTTTTTTTTTTCATTCTATGAGACCCATTTTAGGGCTAAAATCTCACCAAGGGATAGTCTTTTCTCTTTGGTTTGTGGTTTGGACTGCACTTAGTGCATGCTCCCCAGAGGGAATAAGATGCCACTACTCTCTGCCTATGTTACAACAGGGGCTGGCTGCAATATTACTGAACTTTATTCATGGTTTTGAGAGATTTTTTCAGCCAGCTGGGCTTTTGGAAGCCAATTATGTTCATAATGTTCAATTTAACTTGTTCAAAAGTGTTCATTTCCTTGGCATGTTTGTTCAGTCAACTTACTTATATGTGGTCAATGTGAAAAAGTGGTCATTTATCTTTATCAGATATTGGATCTGAGGAAGAAGAGAGCTGAGTAATACTAAGTACATGAGGTGGGAAGTTAAAAAAAAGTGGCAAGAAATATACCAATATACCATATGGCAAGTTTAGGTGTCATCAGTTACAATGTTAAAGGACTTAACACCCCATCAAAAGGAAAAAGATATTAAGTTAATTGAAATCATTTAATTGTTCAATAGCGTTATTACAGGAAACCCATCTGAGTGATGCTGAACATAAGAAATTAAGAAGAGAATGGGTTGAACAGGTTTTCTATGCATTTCGTCCAAATGGCAGAAAGAGAGGAGTGGCGATTTTGATTAGTCGATCCACCAGTTTTTCAGTGCAGAAGGAAGTAAGGGACAAGCAAGGTAGATACATAGCAGTTATAGGGACAATAGGACAGATCAATCTGACAATAATGAATATTTATGCTCCAAACGAGGAGGATCCTCTTTTCTTTAAAGACCTAGCATCCATATTAGCAAAGGAAGCTAAAGGCACTATAATTTTAGGGGGAGACTTTAACTGTGCTTTAGACATGAAACTGGATAGGCTATCCTCTGAACATGGATCCTCCAGTAAGAAGTCTCAAGCAATAAAACATATGCTGGAAGAGTTAGGGCTTGTTGATATCTGGAGAGCTATGAACCCAAGAACAAAAGACTTTACTTTCTTATCAAATGTACATGGGACATATTCTCGAATTGACCTGATCTGTATATCAAAGCAAGACCTACACAAAATTGAAAACTGTACTATAGAGCCTATTACTCTATCTGACCATGGTCCAGTAAGATTAAAATTGAATTTAGGCTTTGAGAGGCATTTCAAATATTGGAGATTGAATGTTTCACTATTGACAAACCCAGCCACTCATCAACAGTTAAAACAAACTATAGAAGAATATTTTGCAATAAATGATAATGGGTCAGTGTCGTCTTCCACTCTTTGGGATGGAGCTAAGGCAGTGCTGAGGGGTAAATGTATTGAAATAGCAGTCAAATTAAACAGGCAACGTTTAGAAAAAAAAAACAATTAGAAAGCAATTTAAAAAGATTAGAGCAAACTCACAAAACAACCAGGGACAGTGATGTATTGAAAGAACTCCAGCACTGTAGAGCTGCTCTAGATGAGTTACTCACACAGAAAGCTGACGTAGCACTGAGATATACATGCCAAAGATATTATGAAATGGGAAATCGAGCAAGCCGTCTACTTGCCTTTCAACTGAGAAAAGCCCAGTCAAGTCGTATAATACCTAAAATAAGACACCCCACATTTCAATCGGAGGTGTCCCATCCAGAAGAAGTGGCTGGGGCATTTCAAGCTTATTATGAAAATCTTTATGACACTCCAAGTGAGGCTCGAAATTCAGAAACAAGGGAGGAGATTTTTAAAGATCTTAATTTAGCAAAATTAACGCAGGAAGAAGCAGATCAGCTTATAGCTCCAATTACGGAAAAAGAAATAGAAGAAATCATCAAATCCTTGAAAAATAATAAATCGCCTGGAACAGATGGGCTCCCTTGTGAGTTTCATAAATCCTTTATGAAGGAGCTCACATCTAAACTTTGTAGAGTCTTCAACTATGCCCTAGATAAGAATGACCCACCCAAGAGCTGGTCAGAGGCGATAATTTCAGTAATCCATAAGGAAGGAAAAAACCCTCTTGAGTGTAGCTCTTATCGACCAATCAGCCTGCTAGGGAATGATGCCAAAATTCTTAGTTCCATACTTTCAAATAGGATGCAGAGATTTCTAGTTAAATTAATCAACCCTGACCAGACTGGTTTTATCCCAGGACGTCAGGGAGCAAATAATATCAGAAGAGTGCTAAATTTGCAATCAGTGGCAAGAAACTCAACCTATTCCACTATGTTTCTTAGCCTGGACGCTGAGAAAGCGTTTGATAGGGTGGATTGGTCACATTTAAATTACACATTGGAACAGATGGGATTCAATTCTACATTTATTAGATGGATTAATACTTTAAACAAAGACCCGATATCAAGAGTTAGGGTGAATGGCTACTGCTCTGAATTTTTCAAACTTAAGAAGGGTGTTCGACAAGGAAGTCCGGTCTCACCCATTCTGTTTGCTTTATGTATCGAACTGCTAGCTGAAATGATCAGAAAGAATGACCAAATTGAGGGGATAATAGATGGCGGGGGTATGATGCACAAAATAGCATTGTTCGCGGATGACATTCTTTTATTTATAAAAAATCCGTTATTCTCTGTACCAGCCCTCATGTACTGTTTAAGGAAATTTGGAGAAGTCTCTGGATATAAGGTTAATGAAGGAAAATCTGAAGCAATGATGATTAAAGGCAGTTGGCNGAACCGCTAGCTGAAATGATCAGAAAGAATGACCAAATTGAGGGGATAATAGATGGCGGGGGCACGATGCACAAAATAGCATTGTTCGCGGATGACATTCTTTTATTTATAAAAAATCCGTTATTCTCTGTACCAGCCCTCATGTACTGTTTAAGGAAATTTGGAGAAGTCTCTGGATATAAGGTTAATGAAGGAAAATCTGAAGCGATGATGATTAAAGGCAGTTGGCCCGAGCAGTAGACAGGGAGGTGACATTTAGATGGTCAAAGGTGGGCTAGGTAACCTAGGGGTTATTTTAACCAACAACACTTCTCAATTATACACAGCCAATCATGATAAACTAATAACTCAGATTAAAAAGGATTTGGAGAGGTGGGGGTTGCTCCCTCTCTCCCTGATAGGGAGGATAGAAACTATCAAGATGAATGTATTGCCAAGACTGCT
>VXCM01011235.1:0-11555 GCA_014773175.1 Lucifuga dentata | reverse complement strand
AAGGCTAAAAAGACTGTGGAGGGTGAGAAGGCTGAAATTCAATCAGCCCTTGAGGAAGCTGAGGTATAATATTGTTTCCAATACAATTAAAATTATTTTTAAAAAATAAACAGCATATATGAAATGCAGTATTTATTTCAAACTGGTTTAATCAAAAGATCAATAACATTTAGGGACTTGTTTAACTTTTCTTTCAGGGTACACTGGAGCACGAGGAGGCCAAGATTCTCCGTGTTCAGCTTGAGCTCAACCAGGTCAAAGGTGAGGTTGACAGGAAGCTGGCAGAGAAAGATGAGGAGATGGAGCAGTTCAAGAGGAACAGCCAGAGGGTGATTGACTCCATGCAGAGCACTCTTGACTCTGAGGTCAGGAGCAGGAATGATGCCCTGAGAGTCAAGAAGAAGATGGAGGGTGATCTGAATGAGATGGAGATTCAGCTCAGTCATGCCAACAGGCAGGCTGCTGAGGCCCAGAAACAACTCAGGAATGTCCAGGGTCAGCTCAAGGTGAGTTCTGCACCATCATCTCAAACAAAAAACTGTTCAAGACTAAAAAAATTAACTCATTATTTCTTTGTTGTCAGGATGCCCAACTGCACCTTGATGATGCCGTCAGAGGACAGGAAGACATGAAGGAGCAGGTTGCCATGGTGGAGCGCAGAAATGGCCTGATGCTGGCTGAGATTGAGGAGCTGAGAGCCGGTCTGGAGCAGACAGAGAGAGGACGCAAAGTGGCTGAACAGGAGTTGGTTGATGCTAGTGAGCGTGTTGGACTGCTTCACTCTCAGGTTTGTGTTCAGTGATTCACAGGGAAATACTTGAAAATATTACATATTGATATATATTAATTTTTTTTGTTTTTTCATTCAGAACACCAGTCTTATGAACACCAAGAAGAAACTGGAGACTGACCTTGTCCAAGTCCAGGGTGAAGTGGATGATGCTGTTCAGGAAGCAAGAAATGCTGAGGATAAAGCCAAAAAGGCCATCACTGATGTGAGTTTACATCTCTAATGCGTTATAGTTCACCATGTAAACCCACTGCTGTGTGTTTCGCAAATTATGTTGTGTATTTCTAAATAAGTTAAAGACCTATTCATCATTTTAGGCTGCCATGATGGCTGAGGAGCTGAAGAAGGAGCAGGACACCAGTGCTCACCTGGAGAGGATGAAGAAGAACCTGGAGGTCACAGTCAAGGACCTGCAGCACCGTCTGGATGAGGCTGAGAATCTGGCCATGAAGGGTGGCAAGAAGCAGCTCCAGAAAATGGAGTCCAGGGTATGAACTGTGTATATATTCTGTATCAGATGCAGCATGGAAATCACACTCAAATTTTTTCTTTGCTACTTTGCTCCTTTAAAATATTTGATGCATTATTTATCTTTACATTACAGGTGCGTGAACTGGAAAGTGAAGTTGAGGTTGAGCAGAAACGTGGAGCTGATGCTGTTAAAGGAGTCCGCAAATATGAGAGGAGAGTGAAGGAGCTCACCTACCAGGTAAGTTCTTGTTTAGCTACAAATAACCATGATTCCCCCTTAGTTCTGTGTCTGCACTCCATCAGTCAAAATGCTTTATCTGTATAGACTGAGGAGGACAAGAAGAACGTGATTAGACTTCAGGATCTGGTGGACAAACTGCAGCTCAAAGTCAAGGCTTACAAGAGACAATCTGAGGAGGCTGTAAGTGAAATATATGCATATGGAATCAATCATTTGCAGTAGAACCAATAATAATATCTCCATGAACCGTCTTGTAACTAAGGCAATACAACTCCAAATCCTTCACAGGAGGAGCAGGCCAACACTCACATGTCCAGACTCAGGAAGGTTCAACATGAGCTGGAGGAAGCTCAGGAACGCGCCGACATTGCCGAGTCCCAGGTCAACAAGATGAGAGCCAAGAGCCGCGATACTGGAAAGGTAATCATTTTTGGTATATTATTTTGAGAAAAAGTATTTGGTGGGCAGGTTAGCTTAATGAGGATGTCTAATTTCATCAATGAGCTAAATGTAGTTGTATTATTGTTCTTTATTTAATTTGCATATATGGTGTTGACATTTTCCCCTTTTTTACTGGGAATATTTTGTCATCATTTGTTACCAATGAAATTTAAGCAATAAGTATTTAAATGAAACTGTTAAACATATGTTGAATAATTTAATTTTCCTTACTTTCTTTTCAGTCCGAATCTGCTGAATAAGAGGAAAACATGAAAAGGAAGCCTTTTGACAGAGTTCATAAAATATGAACCGGCTGTTGAATTGTCTTGTTATGCAATAAATAATGAATAAATAAACATTTTCCTATTATTCAGTACACAGTATTTACTCTGTATTTTCTATATAAAGGACAAGCTTATGTAGACTGCAAAACAGTATTCAACATAGCAGCCAGGTGGAGCTGAATCAATCCAAAGCAAATTTTACAGTGAAGTTAACTTGGTTTGAAGGAGTGATGAGTTGTCTGGATGGTGAGTCCTTTCAGGTTAACATTCCCCTTTTCCTTTCCTAAAAGTTAAAAATAATATGGATTTGAACCCACAAAGACCAAAGTCAAGTAACAAGATCAGACCGGAGAATACTTTTACTTGACTTATTTTCTTTACTTTGCATAAATTTGCAAATATTACCATTTTTAGAATGAGTGACTGCGATGAAAAATGATAAGAGAAACCACTGGATTTTACAGCGAAAGAAAAAGAAAATTTATTATAAATGCATCATTGGCAACATATAACTTTTACAGCCAAAATGTATTCACAACATGTCAATTATATATGCAGGCAGATAATAAAATTTATTGATGCTTTTATTTAAAAAAACAAAATACAATGTTGAACTGTGATATCACTAGGAAACAATTATTTCACTCCTACCCTTGTTTTAATATGTATGTTCTATGTATGTTCTCACCTGTATTGGTGTATCTCACCACTGAACTTCATTGAAATTTCATCTGATCAAACAATAAATATATTAAAGAGGCAACTGATATTATCAGGTAGGAAATTTTATAAAGACCTGAAAGCATGGATATAAACAAGAACTCAGTCATTGTACTTTCAGGTGAAGATGGTCCATTCTGCTTATTTTAAGTGTTAACTTCATATCACTTTAGCATCACAAAAATAAACAAAACAAAATGAACAACAAATCTGCAACTATACATAATATTAAAATGTTACAGGCTGAATTTTATTACAGTGTTCTAACTGATAAATCCATCAGTAAGTGCCACACATGCTTTACCAGGACAGTGTTCCCAATGGCTGCATTCTCTTTGAGTCTATTCAGTAAGGGTTCAAATAGAAAAGCTGATGAAATTCATACACTTGCTATACTAGGTACTTTAAAACAGGACCTATTAAACAGCTTACAAATTTCAAAGAACCTTTTAAATCTAAAATGCATATTTGATTATAAATACATGCACATGTGATATAAGAGTGGCAAAAAAGAAAATCAGTCTAGATCCATGCATTTAGGACAATATTTTTTTTAATTCAATACTTTTTTTTACATTAAAAAACCCCAAAAAACATGCGATACTATATCTGTTCTCAGCCCAAGCATTTCCAGGACAAGTTGTTATGGACAAGCAAACAACTGTCTCTCCAGAAAGACTTCCAAGCTCAAATGCCACCCGGAAAAAACAATATTTCACTGTCATGGCAAAAAAGCAAAGTCTAAGTCAACATATTGTGCATAATGTGCCCAAGCTTCTTCAAAAACTTACTGAAAGAGCACTGTACGCTAAAGTCATTCATTATACAGTACTCTCATGGTATCTGTCATGCAGCCAAGCACAATATGTAGCACTGGTCTAAAAAAGAAGTCAAGCATTATTGATGAAATTAGATAAGCAGGCAGGCATATAAAATCTTATGCACCACCTTATATGCTCTCTGCTCATCTATGATATCAATTTATGCTTATGGATGCATGAGCCCAGACTTGCAAAATGCCTTTCTAATTCTGATCAGGCTGTATCCTCTTACCCCCAATGGAAAATGCAGCTCATCAAATGTATCCCACGTGTCCCTCATAAAATCTGATATCTTCCACACAGCACTCTACATCTAAATTACACATATATAGAAGGCTGCCCCTGATGACTTTTAGAAGAGGGTTCATTTTAATTGAACAAACTACGTAGGAGTCAAAGAAAGCAAAAATATTCCAGATTAATCATTATTGTTTGGTTTTATATTTAGTATTACTTTTGATTATTTTAATCTCAACCTGACTTTATCTCCTAATTACTTTGAATCCCTCCACTCAAACTGCAGTGATTAAAAATGTGACTTATTTTTATCCCAATTCAATTAGTTTGACAACTGCTCATTAGGCAACATCCATATACAATAGACCCCATACAACATAAATCTGGTGTTTACCATTTTATCAAAGCCCAAATTTCTACTCCACGCAGCACCAACACCTAAATACTTTTCCAAAAAATAAACGTTGATGCTTATGTCATTTTATTTATACTGTGCACATATTCATAAGGAATAATGTTTTGAATTCTTAAACTGAGAACTTTATATCACTTGTGTCTTGCAAAGGTTTTGTGCTGTTTCTCCAAGATTTGAAGAGTTTCGCTTGACAAAATGGCAGCATTTATTTTTTCCCATCAAGTTCAATTTTTTCAACTTTTCGCATGCGAATACAAGGCATTGGACTGATCAAAGTGTCGTTGGCTGGTTAACATTACACTCAAAACATGAAACACGGCAAATTGTCTGTTTGTTTGTGTCACACAATGCTGTCTTGTGTGATAAAATGGACACAAACTATAAAACAACAAGTATAAAGACAACATAGCTTCATTATGACAACTATCTTAATGAATATTTACCTATGGTCATCCTGAAGAATGTCCAAAAGCAGCAGTCATAAAGCTTTAATTCCTGTATCAAACAGGATCCTCCTTCACATGTAATTTTGTAAGCTAAGAGGTCATCATCACTTGTTGCTGACTCAGTTTCTTTCGTTGTGGTGTGAACCCATACAAATATTCACAACAATCGCACTGCGTTTGGTATGAACATACGGCACTGGCCAAAAGTATTACTCACCCCCACATATTTTTATTTTTGTGTAAATTTTTCATTCTTAGTTAAAATACCACTCCAAACACAACAAAATTTATTTTTTAATGTGAAAAAACCCAATAGTTCTTAATAGTGTTACGTAGGAAGACACTTTTGACATATTGTTAAGATTTGAAGAAAAATGCCAATATTGTTAGTAGAGATCAAACAGGAAGTTAAAACATCTTCTTTGAGGTAGGGTCAGAGCAAATGGTTTTCATGTGTTTTCACTGACTTGTAGAAATATTGTAGTCATATTACCTACTCTGACATCCAAATTTAACTCTAAAGAATAGTTGAACATTCTGAACAAATATTCAACTACTTGTAAAACACCAATAAATGAAAACTGCTGTGTTGGAGTGGTACTTTGGTAAAGTTTACACAAAAATACAGGGGGGGGGANCAGGGGGGGGGAGGGGTGCGGGGTGCAATACTTTTGGCCAGCACTGTATTTACTACGACAAATTCGCATCTGAAAAATTCACGCTTTCGTGTCATTTATTCGCATCACTCTTGGTGTGTAATGGCCTTTAGGGGGGTTTGTCAATTTGTCAACAACAGTGAAGAAAGCCTGTGCATTATTTTTGTTTTTGTTAGTGATATCAGAGAAAAATGATCGCCTGAAGTCTCTCTTTGTAAATGTCATAATGGACCTCAAGCTTTGTTTTTTGACATCTGTGCTCAGCTTTTCGACTCCCTATTTTTTGTAGTTTTTACCGATGTGCATTTCTTCATGGTGCTTTAATCTTCCCTGAGATTGTTTTAACCCTTACAGGAGCAATGGTATCAATAACATTTGTGATTTTGAGATTGACATCATTGACAGAGGCTGAGATGGGGTCAGATCCATTAAAATTTGCCTGATTAAATAATTCTCTGATGTTCTCAGTGATGCATCATTTTGTGATCATATCAGATGTCAGATGGGTTTTAGCTGTGACAGTCATCTCAAAGAAAACACAAGAGTGATCTGACAGAGCAATATCAGCTGTCATAACCTTTGAGATATTTTCAGCCTTCTGGTGATAATTAAGTCCAGCATGTGTCCTGCAGTGTGTGGATTGTCACGTGCTGAGAAAGACCAAAGTTATCCAGAATATAAGAAAGTTCTTTAGCACTGCTGTCCCTAAAGTTATCAACATGAATATTAAAAATCACCAACAATTACTACACAGTCAAAATCAATGCAGATAATAAGAGACAGAAGTTCTGTAAAGTCATTGAAAAATTAAGTTCAATATTTTGGTGGCCGATAGATAGCTAAGATTGCTAATCAACTGGATGATTTCAGTGACAAAGATATTCAAAAGACAGAAACTTTCCTAATGTCATCTGCTTACAATGACAGAAATTATTAAACAAAGTAGCCACTCCACCTCCTTTCTTATGTATTCTCACCTCATTTGTGAAATTAAAAGACGATACCGGCCATTTTGCATGTTTGAGCCTAATATCTTCAATTTTCATACATGTAACATTACTGACAATCATTTCCCAAAGCATACTACTGGAACGGTGAATTAAAATAAAATTTTCCTACCTTCCAGATGGCCATTGGTTTCAGTTCATTCTGGTATGCCATTAATCAACTTGTTGATACTTGTTGATACTTGGGATAGTAATCCATCATTGCAAACAAGATGTGTATTCAGGTTTTTTTCAAAGTAAAATAATTTTAATTTAAGCACAATAAAAAGCGCAGAGTGATCTGAAAATGTTTCCTTGTGAAGAACTGACAATAAGAAGCATTTTAGATCATTCTGCGCTTTTTATTGCACATAAACGCTAAAATTACACAACTTCAAAAGCAAACCTGAATACATGTGTTGTTCTCGATGATGGATTATCTATCCCAAGAACGTTTCAAGTATCAACAAGTTGATTTTAATAGCATACAAGAATGAACTGAAATCAATGGCTGTCTGGAAAGTAGGGGAAAAAAAATGTAATTCAGCATTCCAGTAGTATGCTTTGGGAAATGATTGTCAGTAATGTCACGTGTATGAAAATTTAATATATTAGGCTCAAACATGCAAAATGGCCAATATGGTCCTTTACAAATAGGAGGGGCAGCTTTGATAAGAATTGCTGCATTGTTCAGGTCTAATCAAGTCTCAGTTAAAAACATAAAATCAAGTATATGTGTAATGATAAAATCATTGATTAAAAGTGACTACCTGCCAAAGACCTGACATTTATTAGAGCCAAATTTAAGGTACTAGAAATGTTCTTCAAGACAGACTGGTTGACACATCCTAAAGCCTTGATATCCATTCCCTGATTGTGGCTGACGGGGAATGGGTATCAAATTTGATAAATTTGCAGAGTGAGCTGTGTGTCGTATGCCTATAAATACATAAAGTAGTGGGAAGCATTCCTCTCACTTAACCTTACCATACTTATGCATATTACCATATACATGTAATATATTTTGGTCTTATCATCTGAGTTGGCAACTCTTCTTATATTGCATCCCAGGGAGGCGTAACACCGCCCAACATTTAACATACAGACCAACAGCATGAATTTTAATTCCAATATCTGAGCCATGTGTTCTGCAACTATACACTAGTGAAATTTGACTCTTCTCCAACAGTAAGACTCAATGCTGGCTATAACATCAAAATTAGTAAAGCATGTGTGCCTATCTTAAATTGTGTCAACTGGAAATCAATCTTTAAATAAATATTTTAATTATTGGAACAATAAATCACAAAGCACGCAGTGCACTCTTGCTATTTAATACTAAGTGAATTGTGAAAATGAGCATCGTTCTCCATAGTTATAAGTCAAACGTAGCTCTAATCATTACAAAACTCTCACTAACAGATGTATGACTTTAATCATGGCACTGTTATTTTTAAAGCATCTGTACAATTGTCATTCAAAAACTTTTGCAAAGTTTTGTTAGTGCAGCATTTAAACCGTCTAAAAAAAGATTATTTCACTTAGCAAACATTTTATGAAATGACAACTAAAATGTTTAACATGTACTGCATACAATATTTTACGTATCTAAGTTGACACTAACTATTTTACATTATATCTACAACTGCCTATTTCATATCTCAATTTGTAGACTCATACTATGTTTAATCATATTTATCTCAACAGGAGGTACCACCATAAATCATTTTTATTTTGCAAAAGAAAATTAAAAATGATGTATCTATAAAAGTACTTTGTGAGCACTGAATATATTAATAACAAGCAACAAGGTGACAGGCATATGTGACCAAACTGAGCAAGGCACTTCTGCTGAGCAGGCACACTGGCTGTCTATAAAAGCAGTAGCTCTGACTCCATCTCCAACTGACAGGCATCCAACACAGGTGAGTGTAGTCAAATATTTAATGACTGCTGTTAGTCTCTACCGTGGTTTATGGGAATTTATTAATTGTGTTTGACATGTTTAACATGCAATTTTTGTTGCTAAATTGTGGTATTAATGATATTAGATGAACAAATAACACAATTCAAAACAGCAGCATTTATGTTGTGACATTAAATTTTCTTTTATAGTATCCCAGATATACACAAGATACCACTGATTTTCTATCAGGATCAGTAAGGTAACTGATTTACAACAAATGGCATATTCATATTAAGATGTGTAATGCTGCCAGAAATAACAATAACTGTTGCATCTTTGAACTCTTCATATTTTCAGTCTCCACTAAAGTGCCATCATGAGCACTGACGCGGAGATGGCGGCCTATGGCCCTGCAGCCATTTACCTCCGTAAACCAGAGAAGGAGAGGATTGAGNCGCGGAGATGGCGGCCTATGGCCCTGCAGCCATTTACCTCCGTAAACCAGAGAAGGAGAGGATTGAGGCTCAGACTGCTCCATTTGATGCCAAATCCGCCTTCTTTGTGGCTGTTCCTGATGAACTGTATGTCAAGTGTAAACTCNTCCATTTGATGCCAAATCCGCCTTCTTTGTGGCTGTTCCTGATGAACTGTATGTCAAGTGTAAACTCGTCAAAAGAGAGAGTGGCAAAGCCACAGTTGAGACAGATGATGGAAAGGCAAGTGAATAATTATTTTTTTCCAAAATTAATTAATAAAACCATTAAGATCATAAAAATGTGTTACCCTCACCCCTTCTCAGACTCTAAATGTGAAAGATGATGACATGTATCTCATGATAGATTTCTGAAATAGTGGCTTACTAAAAAAGCTTTAAAACATCTCAGTAAAAACCATTCTTTACTGTGCTTCCAATCAGTCAGTCACCGTGAAAGAGGATGATATTCATCCCAGGAACCCTCCAAAGTTTGATAAGATGGAGGACATGGCCATGATGACCCACCTCAACGAACCATCTGTGCTGTTTAACCTCAAAGAGCGTTTTGCATCATGGATGATCTACGTAAGTTTTCATTTTTTACCAATTAAAAATTTGCTCAGGAATAAATATGTATATCTTCATATTGACACCCTGTTTGCTCTCTGCAGACCTACTCTGGATTGTTCTGTGTTGTCGTGAATCCCTACAAGTGGCTTCCTGTGTATAATGCTGAAGTTGTAGCAGCATACAGAGGCAAGAAGAGGATTGAGGCTCCACCCCACATCTTCTCCATCTCTGACAATGCCTATCAGTTCATGCTCACTGGTGAGTTCAAAGTGTGTAAATGTATAGAACCTTAAACATAAACTTACTGAATTAAATATAAATATGTATCTCACACAATGTATGTGTATTTTAGATCGTGAGAACCAGTCTGTCCTGATTACGTGAGTATAACACAAATTTGTATGTTTTGTTTTGTTTTTTTAAACCATCCGTATAATAATGCAACAAAATAATCTAAAAAACGCTTCTCTACATCTCTAGTGGAGAATCCGGTGCTGGAAAGACTGTCAACACCAAGCGTGTCATCCAGTACTTTGCAACAATTGCAGCACTTGGAGCAAAAAAGGCAGAGCCAGTACCTGGCAAGATGCAGGTAAAACTGGTTATTCAGGTTAACAGATTTTATTGCAAGAAAACCCATTGGGAAGTTTAGTTAAAATAATGTAATGTTCTCTTGCAGGGCTCCCTGGAGGACCAAATTGTTGCAGCCAACCCTCTGCTGGAGGCCTATGGTAATGCCAAGACTGTGAGGAATGACAACTCCTCTCGTTTTGTAAGTGATCACATCCATAAAATGCTTAAGATTTTATCTGCATGATCCATCAAAGACTGATTTTAACAATGATCTGGCTATCTAGGGTAAATTCATCAGGATCCACTTTGGCTCAAGTGGCAAGCTGGCTTCAGCTGATATTGAAACTTGTAAGTGTCAAAAATTATGTAATTTATCTGTTACAATTTTTCTTGATAAGTGATATTTCTAGAAAATTATTCATGGGGTAGCTTAGTCTGTTGCTTCTATGATTCAGGCTGAAATAAAAAATGGAAAACAAATGGATATATCTCAAAATCATGGCATTGTTGTCATTGTGAATCATCACATTCATTTTTGTTTTTTTTTTCTTTTACCTTTATTGTACAAGTAAAAATACCAAAAAAAAGGGCTACCTAAATCATATCCCTCTGTTACACTGGATCCTAATACTATAGAGCAGGGATGATATGTATGATGTATTAATAGACAGCAGCATGTATATATTATAAGAGTGATAGCAGTTCAGAAAGAAAGCCCATTGTATTCATCATATTTGTGCATCTGATATGCTGTGTGTCATGCTACCAGACAATGCTGTCAAAGTGGCTACAACAATGGGCTTAATATATGAACACAATTCTGCTGTAATGTGACTTCTTATGCACAGATCTGCTGGAGAAGTCCCGTGTAACCTTCCAGTTGTCTGCTGAGAGGAGCTACCATATCTTCTATCAGCTAATGACTGGCCACAAACCTGAGCTCCTGGGTATGTTACCACAATTTCACAACACTGCCATTTGAACAATATCAGAAAAACAAGAACATTGTGTTAATTTGATTTCTACTATTCCAGAGGCTCTTCTGATCACCACCAACCCCTATGACTACCCAATGATCAGCCAGGGTGAAATCACTGTCAAGAGCATCAATGATGTGGAGGAGTTCATTGCAACAGATGTAAGATAACTTTATGATATACATAACTAACAGTTGTATGGATGTTAAATACTTATGAATATGAGGGAAAATTCTCTAATTACCACAACTTTGTGGTGACTGCAGACCGCCATTGACATTCTGGGCTTCAGTGCTGAAGAGAAGGTCGGCATCTATAAGCTGACTGGTGGTGTGATGCATCACGGCAACATGAAATTCAAGCAGAAGCAGCGTGAGGAGCAGGCTGAGCCCGATGGCACTGAGGGTAATTGCGAAAATATTAATTTGCAAACAACACCATTTCAAGCACACCTTACATATTTTCAGTTAAAGTGTATATTATAAGTCAATGAAAGTGGTTGTATCAATTGTTTCCACTAGTGGCTGACAAAATCGCCTACCTTTT
>VXCM01011196.1:0-11650 GCA_014773175.1 Lucifuga dentata | reverse complement strand
GCCCGTTCGGCAGCGCACCAGACCCTTCATTCTCTCCTTGCAGGTGGTGGGTTCACAAGGAGCTGACACCACGTTGTTTTTTCGGGCTGAGCCTGACCGGGCCCCATGGTTGCAGGCCCGGCCACCAGGCGCTCGCCTACGAGCTCCCCCCCCCAGGCCTGGCTCCAGAGGGAGGCCCCGGTTTCCCTATTCTGGGCGAGGTGGCTCTTTCCTTGTTAATGTCTGTCATGAAGGGTATTGTGAATCGCTCTTTGTCTGGCTCCTCAACTGGGACCAATTTGTCAAGGGAGACCCTACCAGGAGCAAACGCTCCAGACAACACAGCTCCCAGGATCAGTGGAGCACACAAACCCCTCCACCACGATAAGGTGGCAATTCATGGAGGGGCTGACATCTCCCGGCTGGCCTGGGAACGCCTCGGAGTCCCCCAGGAGGAGTTAGAAGGCCTGGCCGGGGACAGGGAAGTATGGGCTGATCTGCTTAGTCTGCTGCCACCGCGACCCGGACCTGGATAAGCGGAGGATAATNAGTATGGGCTGATCTGCTTAGTCTGCTGCCACCGCGACCCGGACCTGGATAAGCGGAGGATAATGGATGGATGGATGCTTTAAAAAAATGTTTTGTAATGTTATTATAATGTTAGACATTAGCTTCATTCATTAGCTTCATTCTGTAGTCAAAAGAAGCCCAGTGACTGAATTATTATAAGCAGCATTTAACAAAAATGTATTATTGCTATGCTGTTATATCAGCGTGTAACACCAGAGATTCATCATGCTGTTATGTTGCCTTCATAAAAACCATGAAAAAAAAAACCCATAAAAACCAACTCTGTGTGTGTGTGTGTGTGTGTGTGTGTGTGTGTGTGTGTGTGTATTCCAGGTTACAGGCAGCTGTTCCAGCCGGTTATTAAACAGGTGGTGGATTTCTACCAGCCGACCTGCATCGTCCTACAGGTCAGTCTGTTATTCTGGAACACTTTTCATCAGTTTATTCAGCATTCTGTCGAACATAATTTACTGTCTATGTGAGGAAATCAATAAAATCTGCAGTTAATCTGGATTATGACAAATATATTCCTGTTATCAGATTATTCATTCGTGGATTTATGTAAACATAGAGTGGCTTCTTTAGTAAAAAGTCATATTAAACTCATCCTGTTAGAGTTAAAATGATGATGATGATTATTATTATTATTATGACTGTTATTCAGAGTTAAAATCTGGTTTCAGTGTGGAGCAGATTCTCTGGGCTGTGACAGACTCGGCTGCTTCAACCTCAGCATACGAGGACACGGGTGAGACCGAATTCTTTCTAAACCCCCGTTTGTAGTCCAACACAAATTTCCCTATGTGACTAAGTATATCTTAGTTTATCTTATCTTAGCTTAGCTTATCTTACCTCATCTTATCTTATTATCTTATCTTCATTTAATCGGCCATTCTTTAGAGTTTATACCTCTGCCAAGGCCGAACAAGTTCAGGCCAAATGTGTCTTGTTCTTATAATTTACGGGCCTAAACAGAAAGAAATGACTATAATAAATAGAATGGGGTCGTTTTCAAGCACAAAGCTGAAGTGTTAAATTACCAGTAAATTAACAGAATGGGGTGCATGTCTGAAAAGGGCTCTATTGAAATCTATCATGGGATAAAAATGCCTGATTTTTTTTTTTTTTTTTTTTTTTTTTTTTTTTTTAAACATTGGTGTTTTGATTTTGAAAAAAAAATTGACAGAAATATTGAGAAGTGTCCTGTCTCGCATTTAAGAAATCGTTCAGAAAAAATTTGGGTTCTGGATTCTCAGCAAATTGAATGGGACCTGGACCGCGTCCACCAAGCCGCATCCAAATTCATTAAACAAACGCTGGTGAAAGCAAAACTTCACCGACNCGCGTCCACCAAGCCGCATCCAAATTCATTAAACAAACGCTGGTGAAAGCAAAACTTCACCGACAGAGGAAATAAATTGCTTCATTTTCTCACCTGAATCCTGAGCAAACCCAATCATAATCAGATTACTGTGTTTTTACAGCTGTACAGTATTATTTCAGGTAATCTGACTTGTTTTTCTGGTTGACTTGGACTTAGATTTTCAGTATGTAGAGAAGCTGATTGCAGTCATCCTCAAAGTCCAGACTTCGGTCGGATCCGGACCGGACCACAACCGTCTCCGGACTCTGAAAAAATTATACTTTTCATATGTATTATTTGATTATCTGCGAGACATCGCTGTGATGCTACAAGTCAAAATTCTCTGCTTTCTTCGCTGCAAGCAGCGCTCTGAAAGTCCGACTTCTCCGCTGTCTGTGTGAGAATGTCTGCCCTGCTTTGGTTTGATCCAATCACATTCAGCATCCCGTCATCTCCATGACAACAATGGGTTGGGCTCATTGAGAGTTGACAGTGCAGCTAGTTTCGTCAGCAGTTAGCTTGACTCAGAGTCAGATTGGATTGCCAATTGGGAGCCTGCCCCCCCAACGGCCCTGAGATTTGTATTTGAGTACCCCTGTTGACATTTAACATAAAATAATAATGGTACTAACAGTGAATTTGGTTATAGATGAACGTGTGTGTTTGTGCGTGCGGTGTGTACTTTGTTCCCTGTGGTGCAGTGATTGCGTGGAGTTTGTGAAGCGTTTTAAGATTCCTCTCTTGGTGCTGGGAGGAGGAGGATACACCGTGAGGAACGTGGCTCGCTGCTGGTTAGTAACACATCCACATTCATGAATATGTGGGATTTTTTTTTTTTTTTTNTTTTTTTTTTTTTTTTGTAGAATGATAAAAAAAAAAATGTAATAACCCTTGCATGTATTTGCTGAGTCTGGTTAAGTGTGTGTTCTAGGACGTACGAGACGTCTCTGCTGGTGGACGAGCCTATCAGCGATGAACTGCCTTATAGTGGTGAGTTATATTTTAATGTAATAAAACTCTATTTGTGCTCAAACTGCATATTTGCTCAGTTTTTTATTATTTGATCCTTATTTGTAGTTTGTTAACACGATGTTTGGGACCTAAAAGGCTGCAGGAATTTATGTTTAATAAATCCAGTCACACAAAGAAATGGTGGTGGAAATTTTCCTTGTTATAACTGTGCTCAGTGTAACACCATGATTAAGGGTGATACTTTTTTACACCCCCATACAGGCAAAAAATTCCATATAAAAAATAGAATTTTCCATAAATCTAACTATGTGATATATTTGCTTAAATGCCCGTGTGGATTATGTTATGTTGGTAAAACAACCGTGTCTCCGAACGTGTCTCTGAACACGAGCAGAATCAGGAACCATGATGAAAATTCTCCAGTGGCAAGACTTTTTGATTCAGCTGGTCACGACACATGCTCCTTAAAATTTCAAGGCAAAGAGGTTGTACTCCCATTAAAGAGGGGAGGTGATAGAGGAAAACGCTTGTTACAATGAGAAGCCTTTTGGATCCATACTCTACACATTGAGAACCCTAAAGGCTTAAATGAAGAGTTGTCATTTTCTTTTTGTTTTTTTTTTTTGATTGGTGTAGGATTGTTAAATTTATGTTGAATGGTTAGAGAGTAATGAAATGTAAATGCTTAATCAAATATTATATTTACTACATGTATTTTTTCTATATATTTATTCTGCTTTTTCTGTGTATTTTTCTGTATTTGCTGTGCATTATATCATGCTTATTGGGATATACTGTCTTAGATAATTCTATTACTGCTTGTTAAGACGGATGGTTGTTGGATTTCACCTGGGGCCTTAGGGCTTTATAAGCCCCGCCCACTGTTTGTCACGTTATGCTGAAGATGGCTTTAGGCTGAAACCCAAGTCTGAAAATTAAAAAGTTAGGAGCGGTAAGCCATTGAGTGCTGGTCTGATTTTTGTCTAATAAATCCAGTCAGGCTGCATTCATAAAGTATAAATGACACTAAGAATCTTTAGCTTTTATCGCCCTCTAGTGGAGATTTTGTGTACCAACTACACAAGTTTGTGAAAAAAAAAAAATGTGCAGTCACAAGTGTTTGGTGTGAGTTGTCAGGTTTTCATACATTTTGAAAAGCAAATACTTGGACTTATTATTTATCGGTTCTGTCCATCCTCCTCCCTTCTTGTCCAAAGAGTATTTTGAGTACTTTGCTCCAGACTTCACGCTACACCCTGATGTCAGCACCAGGATAGAAAACCAAAACTCCAGACAGGTAAAAACCTCACACACTCCAGTCACCAAACTGCTGTCAGAAAGCTTTAACGCACCTTCATTCCACTCCTCCAGGTGTTAAAACTCTTTTTGGTGTGTAGTTTATCTGCTTGTATATAAAGATGTGAAGCCTCTGAATCTGTGTGTGTGTGTGTGTGTTGGTGCAGTACTTGGAGCAGATCCGCCAGACGGTGTTTGAAAACTTGAAGATGTTGAATCACGCGCCCAGCGTCCAGATCCACGACGTTCCTTCTGACATGCTGAGCTATGAACGGAACGATGAGCTCGACCCCGACGAGAGGGGCGCCGAGGACAACTACACCAGGTAAACACACACACACACACACACACACGAGGTGGAGGCTTAAAGCATGAAAAATATTTAAAATAATTATTTCTTTTATTTTTTTAATTTTTATTTATTTATTCACAATGGGACAACGCACATTAATAAACAATAAAATGTAAATATGCCAGATTTAGTCAAACCTGTCTAATTTTCATCCATAGTCCAGTGGCAGGCCGTGTATTTTACACCGAGGCCTTCACTCCTATCCTCCCGCAATTAAACCACCTTCTAATAACCTCAGCATGACACTATATGCTGCTGTTATTAGATGTAACCAGCCATATTCACAGTGACAGTAACCTTTATCGAGTGGAATAAAGTGATTTAACATGAGGATCAACACCTATGACAGTTACAACACCCTATCTGCAGAGACATAAATAGGATGTAGCATTATTACGCATTATGACAGGATGCTGCATCACATATAAACATGGCATAGCCTAAATCAGTGTCATTACCAAAGAAACAAGAACAAACTCACAACAACCATCACATTTACTCATACGACCAGCAAGTAAGCAAAAATGCTGTAAAACACAAATAACACAATCAGATTCAACAGGCTTCTCCACAGATTCCAGCCACATAAAAATCCATCAGACTTACCAAAGCTGCTCATCATCTGAAGACAAAGTCCATCCTCCTTTCTGTCTTTAACAACACAGTTGTATGTTATCGGTGAATTTCAGTTCCAAAATGTGAAAAAAAGCGTTGTAAATCCATTTCTTCTCCTCCTTCAGCATTGTGTGTTAAAAAACAACAGGACTAAGTAAAAATCTAAACAAAAATCTAAAGCACTACATCTAAAAATCTAAACGTCAAGAAAGAAAGTTTAAATAAACATTAATGCTACGTTACGTGCTAGCTAGGTTTACTTGAGTTAGCTAAGCTAACCGGCTCTAGGCTGTTTAGCTGTTAGCATAATGCTATACTCCGATGACGTAGGCTAGGCCAGCTAGAAGGCCCTGACCTGTAAAAGAACACGCCCAACATAGCAAACTCGAAATCTGATTGGTTAAAGAATATGACAATCAACAACATCGTCCCATTTGCTTGAATAGCAGAGGGGATTTTTTTACCCGGAGACAGCACAGGGAGAAAATCTGATTGGATAAAAGCTCTAATTTCTATGAGCTGCACTGGAAACAGCGAAACTGAGGGAGAGAGTAGCGATGAAATGACGTTAATAACAAAACTGATGGGAACGAACGTTGTAAAATACATATAGCATTAATAAAATATATATTAAATTATAAAAACATAATTTGATGATTCTGACAATCTCTAGGCCAGCAGAGAAGGCCTTGCTGGCCCTGACCGCACACCACTGCTGTAGTCCCATGCCAAGATGATAAGATGGCTACCTACAATATAAAATAATTAAACCACGTAATTAGACGACAAAACAGTTTTCTGTGAAGTCTAAACATGAATTCACACAACGAGATTTTAGCCTTGATTTTCCACTCATCGATAGTTCTTGGATATCGCGAATGAAAGCCTCAGATAAGAGATCAGAGGCCGCTCCGTGCTCGTTCCCGTGTGAGACGATCACTATTTGTGAACCGTTGGAAGACGTGATGGAAAAGACTTGCTGACGCATTAAATAATTGTTAGCAACTCTGAATCCTGTGATGTGAAATGTGTTGTGACATGAGGACACATATTTTTAAAAATATATTACTTAAATTCTGTTTTTATTCTGTTTTTTTTTTTAACTGTGAGCAAGACTAAAACTAAACCTCACTGTACAGCAGTCTTGATCTAACTAACTTGATCTATCTTGTTATTTTTAACTTTTTGTTTTTTAAACAAACTTTATTGAACAATTGACCAGAAACAAAAAGTTTGACAGTGACAAATTAAGCATCACAATGTAGAAAAATCCCAAAATGAAACACAAATTCACAGTTTTAACAGCTTTTTTTTTTTGTTTTTAGAGTGCAGAATAGTGGCAAAGTCTTGCTTGGTTTCATTTTCAAAAGCAGAAACAGATGGCTTGTGGTCATAGAATTTACATTTAAAGGACCATACCACCCATTTTTCATGTTTGAGCCTAATATATTCAATTTTCATACATGTAACGTTACTGACAATCATTTCCCAAAGCATACTACTGGAACGGTGAATTAAAAATGTTTTTCCTACCTTCCAGACCTCCATTGGTTTCAGTTCATTCTGCTATTAAAATCAACTTGTTGATACTGTAAACGTTCTTGGGATAGGTAATCCATCATCACCAACAAGACGTGTATTCAGGTTTTTTTAGAAGTTATGTAATTTTAGTGTTTAAGCTCAATAAAAAGCGTGGAGTGAATGTATGCCTCCACCGGGGAATATAGTCCCAAAAGAAGACCTGCGTTTATGGAAAAATTTAAAGGACCGTGACTTCATAAGGCTGTGTAACTATTAGCAGGAGAAACATGGATTTTTAAGGTGGGTGTATCACTTGAATATTTGATTTTGAAAGATTAAGAGATTTTCCAAATATCAGGAAAGTTGAAATACGGTTTTATCCTTTGGGAAATGATTGTCAGTAATGTAACATGTATGAAAATTGAATATATTAGGCTCAAACATACAAAATGGGTGGTATGGTCCTTTACACTTGATCCGTCTTCTTGCACCTAACCGGCTGTCAATTATATCACTTCCTCAGGCCAGAGGCTGCCAACGAGTTCTACGATGGCGACCACGACAACGACAAAGAGAGCGATGTGGAAATTTGACCGATCGCCCTCTTGCAGCTTCCTGTTTGCAACAGCCGCCATCGTCGTACATCCTGTCTCCACGTTACGTTCACCAGGAACTAAAGAAATCTGGCTGGACAGACCAAAACTCTGGTTGTTCATGTCATGACCAGCCTCCCTTCACACAGAAACACGGCTGTTCCATCGCAGTAAGTCAACAGGACAACATGGTATTGTATGTAATGTGTGTGTTCAATTCCTGTTTGCTTGGATGTCAAACACGGTCTAAGCAGTTACCAAGTATTCCAAATGTACGGCGTGGGACGTAGGAGCGTTAGGTTGGAGCTCTGGATTTAAAGGTGCTTGCTGAATACATAGGATACAGTTAAAAATCATCATACCTGGAAAAAAAAAGACACGAGGAGCGCTTGATTTATTTAATCTTTAAGCGACTAGCAGCTGTTAAAGTTCCTGTTAGTCACACATGAGCTCGTTCAGATGTTCGAAATCCAAAATCCTGCAGCTTTTTGGACAGAATCTCAGAGTACAAATGACTCGAACCCCCGTTTCACTTCAGTCAGATTCACCACGGCCTCATCAATAACAGCAGACTGATTTATTGCGATTTAGGCTTTCAGATGCTGTTTCACACTCATAAATTTTAAAATGTCTAAACAGCATGAAAACACGGATTCACTTTACATTCGTGAGGAATCATCAGGTTTTGGTGCATATAAAGCGGTTTCATTCTACAGTAAAAACATCCTAAATGCAATTGATGTTTTCTCATAGAATATGTTTTTAAATCATTTGCCTTTGCGTTCAGATTTTTTTTCTTTTTAAGCTAACGGCGCTGATTTGGATTTCGAGAAGTGAATAACTGTAAGAGCAAACGAGTGTTTTCTGCAGCCAGGATGTAGTCTGTTTGCCTCATTTTTGTACATAAATATATGAACTGTCTGTGACGAGGTGAATTTGAGGAGGTGCGACATTTTGATCTTCTGAGTTTCCTCGAACGCCTCGTCTCTTATAGCCAGAAACAAGCTGGATGCCATTTTTTGATATTGTCATCAATTTGTGCTTTTAATAAAATTAACAAACAATGTATTTTTGTAATATAAAATTTATCCACCAGCATGTTTTGAACACAGCAAGCAGAAGACAACACGCTGACTGTCTAATGCTGCGTTCAACTTGAAATTCAGAACTTGGAATTTCCGATCTCCAACTGGGAAAAGTTAAAGAAAACAGACACGGTAACGGGTTAAACGTACTGTATGAATGTAAACGTGTAACGTGTAAAATGTAAATAGTTTGAAATTGTGAAAACGTACCTTCTTTTGGTCCAATAGCACAAACGAAACTAAAGTTTTCATCCATATTGTCTCCAACTTTGTTTAGCTCAAGCGTGCGATGGGCATAACTAATGTAATTCCCAGTTCCGAACGCAACCAACGTGTTGGCAATAAAATAAATCCACAGCAGGAGGCGAGACGAAGTTACATAGACTTTATTCCTCATTCATCCACTGATATGCAGATCATCTTCCACAACAAACAGAAGTGAATGCGACACACGTTGCTACCTGCAGTTCATACTGTGAAAGACGGCCCGACAAACTGAACATTTAAAAACCATCAGATCGCATTTCTGCTCTGCTATAAATACACACTAAATGGTTTATATTCTAACATGAGCTGCAGTCAAACGAGAACAAAAGTTTGCATCTTCAACTTTCTGACCCAAATCTGAGTTTTTATGACCGCATTAAAACGCATTTCTGCTCCGAGTGAACGGGACTTTTTCAGTTTGCATCAGTCAAAGATACAAACGTTTTGGGAAATCTGGCTCTGGCTGAGAATAACAACCAGCAGTGCTAAGGTTAGCAGGCAAATCAAGCCTCTTATTGGTACTTTGTAAATTTTTTTTTTAATACAAGTCTCTGGTTCTGGTCAGAGTTGAAGCAAATAGAGTTTGAGAAACGTGAGCACAGAAATATTTCAATACATGTCGAGAATGAATGATGCATAAATGCATTTACTGGATTTTCTCTTCAGTGTTGTGCACACAGTCTCACGTGCATGAAACACGTGCTCGTCTTTCTGCACTGCAGATGTGATAAAATACTGTAAACCTTTCCGAACTACTTCTTATTCATTTGACAGAAGATCATTAAAAAGCCTGTTTGTCCAGCTCCTTTATATTTATATACACCTCTGTTTGCAGCCTTTTTTTTTTCCAGGCCTACAGAGGGGCACTTCCTGTCCCGATGCTGTTGTCAAGGCAACCACATAATTTCACTAAATACTTAGTTCAAATAAATAGATTTGTTCACATAAACTGTATATTAAAACACTTAATTTTACACCACAGCAGAGAAACGGATTAGTAAGCTGTGACTCACATCTGATCTTTTTAATTAAAAAAAAAACAAACCAAAAAACATCCGATTAGTCTAAAAGTTTAAAAATCAGATTTTGTGTTGTGACGTAATGCAGCTTTACAGATGCAGCAGCAGCTGTAATTCAGACAAAGATTACAGTTACGAGGTTCAAACCCAAAACCACCGCCATTACCAACGACGAGCTTCAGACACAGAGGATGTTTGATGATCGGGAGACATAAAATCAGGATTAAAGTGCAGTGTTCGATGCATGTTGAGGGTCTGCGAGACACTTTGGGAGTGTTGCATTGTGGGTATTGTAGTTAGCTGATAGAATAGTTGCTGGCAGCAAACAGGAAAACCAGACAGACGCAGTCGGTACGTTTTACTGCGCTGTACTCTGATTATTTGTCTGTACTGCGATTAAGTCAATAACGTGAGTAAGATGTCATCACGGATGGAATTAAAGGATTTCGTGGCTCACTAATGTTGATGACTCGTTGCGTAATTGGAGTACGCAGAGAGGAAATGCGTGTGGGCGTGGCTTACTCTATGATGCTGTCATGCCCAGTTAAATGATTTACATGACGATAATCTAGATCTGTTGCTCAGAGTAAGAATAGTGAGATTTATGCCAGTTTCAATCTAATTATAGTGTTTACTTAACTTTTTATTGACTTAATCTGAGTATAATCAAAGGTTTTACATGCACATAAACGAATGATAACAACTTAAAAGGATCGTCCTGATGAGTTACCAAGTGATCCTCCATTATTAAACGTCTTCAAAGTATTGTAAAAACAATGATCAGCATTTTCCAATAACAAAAAAAACAAAAAACAAAATCGTGTTAAGATTTAGCCAGACAAAATGAGAAGATCACAGCTTAATCTCTGCGTCACAGCTTTTCACTTTGAGTGTAAAACCTTTGCCATTTAGCCTGTAGATGTTTGGATGCTGGTTCTGCTCTGACATCAGGGTTAACAGCAGCTCTCGGTCCTGAGATCTGACCGTTCCGTTTACAGCTCTTCACTCTCATAAAGCGGCGCGGTGTGCTGGGCAGCGTGCTGGACGGTGTGGGCGGGGCTCTCCACAGTCAGAGTAGGCATGTGGCTTAGAGAGGACAGCAGCTTCAGCGTCTTTGAGGCAGGGGGCGCCGTTTTCATGGCTGGAGCTGCACGAGCTGCGAGGGGGAGAGAGAAAATTTAAATATTCTTCTAAAATACTGGTTGTTGTTTATTGCTTTGTTGGAATAAGCATCATCACTGTAAATAATTTTCATTTTCAAATTTTGAATGATAGAATAGCTGCTTATGTAAAGACTTCTCTTATTGGTGGACAGACTGAGTCCAGACATCCCTGTCATGTCAGGCATCTGAAAATAACTTCTACCCTCATTATAGCAGCACGGAGCCATGTGGAAACTAGACAGATTGGTTTTTTTTAATCAGACAAAACTATTGTAAAAGTAGTTTGATGCAGCAGAATGACACCATGGCAGAGGAAGTGTGATTGTGAATGTTTTGACATGTCCTCGTGTATAGATAGTGTCCCTGACTTCTCTGCCAGACAGCCCTTTATCTGTGTGTGTGTGTGTGTGTGTGTGCGTGTGCGTGCGTGCGCGCGCCCAGTCAGCTCCGGTTACAGGTCTGGGTGACCTGTGAAGGTTGAGATCCAAACCTTTGTCTCTTTCTGCTATTATTAAACCATCAGACTCATTTCATCAAACTAATAGCAGCACATGTTTGGACGATAAGGAAGCAGACAGAAAAATAGAAACAACTGCTCATCCTAATACATAGACCATAAATTCTATATTAAAAGCCGGTATTCAAATAATGGCCGGTTCCCAATAAAGGCTGGGTTGGTTTATGTCTATTACTGGTCCAGGCAAATAATAGTAGTGTATTCTGCTGCTGCTAACGCTAACTACGGAGCCTGGGAGGCTGACGGAGGAGGGGAAAATAACCTACTAAATTGGTTGAACGCCCTTTTTTTTCTCCTTGGGCCAGCCTGGGCTCCATAACCAGATGACAGTATCTACG
>VXCM01011192.1:0-12254 GCA_014773175.1 Lucifuga dentata | reverse complement strand
TCATCACCACAAGACGTGTATTCAGGTTTTTTTAAGAAGTTATGTAATTTTAGCGTTTAAGCTCAATAAAAAGCGCATAGTGAATGTATACCTCCACCAGGGAATATAGTCCCAAAAGAAGACCTGTGTTTATGTAAAAATTTAAAGGACCGTGACTTCATAAGGCTGTGTAACTATTAGCAGGAGAAACATGGATTTTTAAGGTGGGTGTATCACTTGAATATTTGATTTTGAAAGATTAAGAGATTTAGCAAAATATCAGGAAAGCTGAAATACAGTTTTATCCTTTGGGAAATGATTGTCAGTAACGTTACATGTATGAAAACTGAATATGTTAGGCTCAAACATGCAAAATGGGCGGTATGGTCCTTTAAAGTAGTCAAACAGAAGGTGTTGAGGGGTTTAATGTACTTTAAAGATTAGATTACAAAGATGAACAGGAAACTATAGACTTCAGGGCGACAAAGGCCAAAATAACAAACAAAAACTACAATCATGCAAAAAATAACAACTAAACTAGAGACAGAAAAAGGAAGTGAAAAGCTCCTCAACTTACCAAGGAACAGGAGAAAAACTCATCAGAGAAAATAAATGGCAGCTCACCTCACAAAGCTTCCTTTTGCCAAATCCAGATCAGAGCACAAAGTCCATAAAAAGAACAGGTTTTGACCTACTTTTTAAATTGTTTTTTAATTTATTGGCAAATGGTGTTCAAACTTAACACACAGGTAATGTTTCGCCAAAATATCATTCATACGTTCCCTATCTTTGTAGAAATTTAACATAAAGGAGCAAAACTTGTATAATTCATCAATGGCTTGAGTAATACCTTCGGGCAAATGTAGGCTGAAAAGCCACGAGTGCAGTCCTCTGTGAGCTTTTTATTTATTTTAAAGGGGCAAAGGCCGTTTAAAAGAAGGAAACCTGGACTGGACACCTGAGTTCAAAGATGGATGGAAAGCAGGCTGGAGTTTCCTCCTGCATTTATACTGATGGCAAACTCTGCTCAGGTCTGCAGCCACCAGCCAACCATGCAGAGAGGCAAAGAAGAAAACAGGATCTGCACAAATATAACTTACTGATTTCTTCTTATAGCTGAGAGGGTGTTTGGGTGCTCTGAGGCACTTATAATTTGGAGTTTAACGATGTCTGTAGATCGCTTTAGCTCAGATCTGCTTGATCCTTGTAAGAATTAAGAGGAACAAAATCATCGATTTCATCAGCAAACACAAAGAGCTGGAGAGGAAAGGCTGCTGGCTGGCAGAATGTGTGTTAATCTGTGTTAATCTGTGTGACGCTTTAGGAGGAGATAAGAAGATTTGATCTGAAGTGTGACAGCAGCGTCTCACCAGCACAGCTGCACAGAAAACTGCAGGAGCTGTCAGACTTCATCTACTCTGTAACCAATCTTCAATAACTCACCAATAACTCATCAATAACCAGCCCACCCATCAGCAACAGCATCACTCAGGCTTTCCTGTGATGACTGGCACGTCTCATCAGTCAGTCAGCTGGAATATTACTGTTGTTAATGTTCTTATTAGTTCATCTGGAAAACATTTTTAATCAAAAACAATTAAACTGTCATCAAGAAAAAACTGGAAGATTTGTACTTATATTGGAGGACCATACCCGCCATTCTGCATGTTTGAGCCTAATATGTTCAGTTTTCATACATGTTACGTTACTGACAATCATTTCCCAAAGGATAAAACCGTATTTCAGCTTTCCTGATATTTTGCTAAATCTCTTAATCTTTCAAAATCAAATATTCAAGTGATACACCCACCTTAAAAATCCATGTTTCTCCTGCTAATAGTTACACAGCCTTATGAAGTCACGGTCCTTTAAATTTTTCCATAAACGCAGGTCTTCTTTTGGGACTATATTCCCCGGTGGAGGCATACATTCACTCCACGCTTTTTATTGAGCTTAAACACTAAAATTACATAACTTTAAAAAAAACCTGAATACACGTCTTGTTGGTGATGATGGATTACCTATCCCAAGAACGTTTACAGTATCAACAAGTTGATTTTAATAGCAGAATGAACTGAAACCAGTGGAGGTCTGGAAGGTAGGAAAAACATTTTTAATTCACCGTTCCAGTAGTATGCTTTGGGAAATGACTGTCAGTAACGTAACATGTATGAAAATTGAATATATTAGGCTCAAACATGCAAAATGGGTGGTATGGTCCTTTAAGACAGCAATGAAAATCTATATTATATATAATTATATAACTATAATTTTCAGTTATAGTTTTTAAAAAACATTTATTTTTACATAGATTTTTAGATAGATCACAATTTATTAACATTTTGCCATCAGTCTGTCTACTTAATGTTAAAAAAAAGATGAAATATGAAGGAGGTTTTGGTGAATTTGAACATTTATTGATGAGCGTGGAAGGTTTGATTTGTTTTACAGTTTATGAAAAAGTTTCAAAAGTTGAAAATGATACGACTTTTATTTTTCAAGAATCTTCTGGAGAAAGAAAGAAAGAAAGAAAGAAGAATTGACATGGGTACAATGAGTGATTATAAATTATTTTACGCAATTTTATGTTTACAGGTTTTGTAAAACTTCTGCTCTGTTTTGTTTGTGAGCAAAGTTAACGGCTAAATCCAACACCATCGGTTTTTACTGGAGTAGTTGGTATATTGTTTTATCATTGACATTCAGATTGTTATTGATTTCTTTTAAAAGTTTCTTTTTTATTTTTTGAAGACAGATAACACACTGACAAACTGTTTGTTATTTATAATGCAGATGCTGAACAGTAACCATAGCAACGCACGACTGCAGATTATTTGTTGTTTTTGAACTATTATTTATTTAATTTATTTTACATTTATCACGTTGAGAGTGATTTTTTTTTTCTTTGATTGAATTATTTATATTATTCTCTTAGTTTGGAGTTTGGTAATGAAATCAACCACTGAACCTGTTAAATGTAGAATATTTTTTATGTTTGAGAGAAAGATGATGTAAACAGACTCTGTTGTCATGGTAACAGATCAGCGGGTGTTGTCAGACAGTAGAACCATCATCTGTGCAATTCCTGAAAAATAAATAAATTAAAATAATTAAAGACTCAGAGTTCACATCAAGTCTAAACAACCCCGTTTGTAACCTTTTGCCTTTTGTGTGAATCATTCTGTGAACTTTATGCTACACAAATAAAAATATTTCACATTACTAATGCCGAATTTTGATTGATTAGTAACACACTCCTTCCTCCCCCCCCCCNCCCCCCCCCCATCTCTCTCTCTCTCTCTCTCTCTGTATGTAGATATATTGTGAGAGGGCCAAAACTGAAAATAAAAATTTAAAAAAATCTGCGATCATTCTTATATTTTGGGATCTGGATTCAGACTCAGCCAGGTATTATTTTTTAATTTTGCACTACAAAAAGTTGAATTTAGGTATTTTGAGCTCCCTTGTCAATTTTTTTTTTTTTTGCAAACTAACACTTTCATAATACTTGAGCCACTGAAAGTGTCCTTGACGCTTCACAGTAGAAAGCATAAAGACTCGTGTCTGCCCCCTGGTGGAGGTTCAGCAGCACAGCATCTCATCACTTCCCTGTCATGTCATTGGTAATGCTATACATTTAGGGAAAGCTGGAAATCTCTGGAATTTTGCTGATTATGAAACAATTATTTTAAAAGTTATTCTACATTTTTTTAAACAAAGAAATAACATTGAGTCGGCATTTCATTAGTCCTCTAACAACCATACCATCCATTTTGCATGTTTGAGCCTAATATATTCATTTTCATACAATTGACTATCATTTCCAAAGCGTACTACTGGAACAGTGAATTAAAAATGTTTTTCCTACCTTCCAGACCTCCATTGGTTTCAGTTCATTCTGCTATTAAAATCAACTTGTTGATACTGTAAACGTTCTTGGGATAGGTAATCCATCATCACCAACAAGACGTGTATTCAGGTTTTTTTAGAAGTTATGTAATTTTAGTGTTTAAGCTCAATAAAAAGCGTGGAGTGAATGTATGCCTCCACCGGGGAATATAGTCCCAAAAGAAGACCTGCGTTTATGGAAAAATTTAAAGGACCGTGACTTCATAAGGCTGCGTAACTATTAGCAGGAGAAACATGGATTTTTAAGGTGGGTGTATCGCTGAATATTTGGATTTTGAAAGATTAAGAGATTTAGCAAAATATCAGGAAAGCTGAAATACGGTTTTATCCTTTGGGAAATGATTATCAGTAAAAAATTGAATATATTAGGTTCAAACATGCAAAATGGATGGTATGGTCCTTTAAAATTTTGTAGTACTGCTGTTCCTGTTTTGAAGCCGTGTCTCTTACATTGTTCAGCAAACTACTATTATTGCTGTTATCTGGTTATTTCTTCATTTGTGTTATTCTGCACAAATGTGTGCGGGTCAGGACATGAAAAGCTCTTTTCTCAGCAGTGTGAGTCTCAGTATGATGGAGTTGGATTCATCCTGTCCTCTCCTCCAATCCTAGCAGAAGTGGAGGATAGGAGATGACCAAGGGAGGAAAGAAGTCAGGAGGACATAGTCTGTCTCACAGATGGCAGAAGTTAGGTGGCCATTCTGCATTGAATTCTGGGATTGTTTGGGTGCAGTCAAGTCAGGGACAGTGAAGACACCCATTTAACAATTCTGGCATTTAGTTAACTTAAAGCCTACAATTAAAGTGCAACAAATACATATTTTTCCTACTACTACCTACGATTCTAATGCTGCACAATTCCAATGCTGTGGATTTGTAATGCTACATGACTCCAACGTTGCAAGATTCCCAATGCTGTGCCGTTCTAATGCTGCAAGATTTCAATGCAGGATTCCACTACTCAGCTTTTTCTGACTCCCTACTTGCAAAAAATACCATTGAAGTCAGAGTTCCGACTTGGAAACTTGGATCAAATCCATTGATTCCGACTTCACGAGTGTGATGTCACTCAGCATGGCAGCTAACAGCAGAGTAAAGTATTTTTCTTGTGTAATATTGAATTAAAAAGGTCAGAATGTCTCCAGCTTAGTACAGATAACTGATAAGTCACTATACAGAATTTCAGAAAATTAACTTCTTTGCACAAATGTTTGATATCACCGTGATTAACAGCCAAATCAGTGAGCACAGACAGGCATTCACCAAAACACAACCAAACAGTCCTGTTATAAATACTAACTTTTATTACTAACTTTAGTTATTTTATAGTATTTAGCGCATTCAACCTGTTTTTTGTTTATATTTGGCATCATACATACATTTGGGGGCTGGAACGCTTGGAGGTCGGAAATTGGAATTTTCAACGGGGAAATTCCAACATCCCACTTTGACTGAAGGCAGCATGTCTGTATCACCACACCCTATGGGGAGTCTCCCTCCTGTACGGAAGGGTTCAGATCACTGGCTACCTCCTCTCAGTAACTTACTCTATCAGTGATCAACGGTAACCTCTTATCCTGTTCTCTTATATTAAATACAGAGAGTTAGGTATTAGTGCCTCTAACTGAAAAGAATATAACTTCCTCTCAGCCAGACCTTGGATGAACCAGAGATGTCTGCCTTGAAGTTTCCTTCAAGTAGGACTACCAAGATGAGCCTTCTCCTAAGGTTTTACTGATATTACAACAAATGTGTCTAACCTCCTACTTTTATCCCTGGAAAACCCTAAAAACATGTTCTGAGTAGGAGATGTAACATATGAATCAGTAGAGTTGCAGTAAGAGAAAACCCTCTGAATTAAAAAAGGTAACTTACCTCCTCGTTCAAGTCCTGGTTTTTCCCCATAAGAAAAACAAAATTAAAAGACAACAAACCTCAAACTATCCTTTTAAAATTTTATTATAACCCAATTTGCAGTACAAAAATTCAAACAATATTATAAAAGTAGTCCTGTACAATGAACACCTAAAAAGAGTAAGTATTTATTCTCCTGAAAGGCATACAATAAAAATATTCCCATACAGGGAACTCCCAAAAAGGTGCAAGTATTTACTCTCCTAGAAGGCGTACAATGAAAACATTCCTGAAAAGGGATTTACATTTACTCTAAGTATGACCCATAAGCACAAGAATTAATTTTATGTTCTAATCACCTTTAAATATAAAGCATCTACTCTAAGTCTTGATTCAACTAACATAAAACGAATGAAAAGTATAACAAACACCTTTAAAAATGATATAAGGAGTAATAGCAAAATATATGATGAACACAAGAGAATATATAAGTAAAAGAAAATACAAGATGCATGAGGAATACAAGAGTATATGAGTACAAGCATAGCAAAAGAAACTTATTAAAATTTTTATAGATTCTTCTTCACCTCAACACCAAGAATTAAGAGTAATATAAAATGAGGATCAATATAAGCTCCAATCAGAAAGTAATTACTATCAAGTGACGATTAATATGAATTACCAGTGAAGGTTATTCTACGTTNAATCAGAAAGTAATTACTATCAAGTGACGATTAATATGAATTACCAGTGAAGGTTATTCTACGTTATAACATAAAACAACTCTTAAAGTAAACTTTATTAATGAAGCAAGAATAAAAATAAAACAGAAACTTCATAACATGTAGGCATGCATAATATTTTTCATGGCAAGGCTGCACTGAACTTTTCACAATATCACCTTTCTCAACAACATATTAACCCCGGAACACAGTTTTTGCTCTTTCTGAATTTTCATTAAAGTTGAATTCCATCGGACGTAGCTTCTGCAGAACTCCAGGATGACGTCATCAGGAACGCTTTAGGAAAATCAAAGTTTTCACGCCTCATTGTCACTTTTTTCTTTAATGGTAATTTTGATATGTTAGTGATATTTTATTTTAGTGTTATAACTAAAAATAAATGATATCATGTGTGTGTGTGTGTGTGTGTGTGTGTGATGATCTGTTTTGTGTAATTGTGCTGCTGGTGTCAGCGGTGCAGGGTGGATTTACATGAGTGGGAGTGGACACAGTGAAAGGAGGAGGAGACGTGTTCAGTTTGTGAGTCATGGAGGAGAGGAGGAAGGAGGTCACATTGGTCGATCTATTTACCTGCAATTTAAAGCTGAACTAATTAGGGCTCTGCTGCCCTCTGAGGGAGGGAGAGAGAGAGAGAGAGAGAGAGAGAGAGGANTAATTAGGGCTCTGCTGCCCTCTGAGGGAGGGAGAGAGAGAGAGAGAGAGAGAGAGAGAGGAAACGAAAGAGAGAGTGACAGAGAAAGTCAGTGAGAGAGAGAGAGGAAACGAAAGAGAGACAGAGAAAGTCAGAGAGAGTTAGAGTGAAAGAGAGGAGGAGAGGGAAACGAAAGAGAGAGAGAGAGAGAGAGAGTGTATGTGTGAACGTGTTGAGGAAGTAGCAGAAGGAGAAGAAAAATAACGGACACGTTGTGACTTTCAGCATCAGCCATGCAGCCACCGCCCAGGAAGGTAAGAAAACAGGCAGAATCTAAAGAGAAGTTAGTGAACAGGCTGTCATCAGCTCAGAGCTTTCTGCTGCACGACATACATGTACGCGGAACACGAGAGGAAACACACATTCTTATCATGGAACAGCTGTTCATGAATGGGCCTGGAAGAGGGTGTGTGTGTGTGTGTGTGTGTGTGTGTGGGCTCCAAAAACAAGTAGAGTGGTGTGCACATCCAGCCCAAGTTGGGATCAGGTGGATTAAAACAGAACAGAGCAGGAAGAAGGGTCGTTGTCATCATCATCATCATCATCATCATCATCACTGACTTCTACCTAAAGGTTTACACCTTCTGACAGGCAAGGTCTTCCTCAGACAAAACATAGTTTATTATATTAACTCCATGATGATGATGATGATGGTGATGATGATGATGATGATTATGATGATGGTGATGATGATGATGATGATTATGATGATGGTGATGATGATGATGATGATGATGGTGATGATGATGGTGATGATGATGACGACGATGATGATGATGGTGATGATGATGGTGATGATGATGATGATGGTGATGATGATGATGATGATAATGATGATGGTGATGATGATGGTGATGATGATGATCATGATGATGATGATGATGATGATGATGATGATGATGATAGTTCCAGTGAACAAAAGAATAACCGATGTTTGTTGGTTTTGGTGTCAGAAAGTCTCTAAAACTACGATCAGACACCAGACCCACTGAGAANGTTTGTTGGTTTTGGTGTCAGAAAGTCTCTAAAACTACGATCAGACACCAGACCCACTGAGAAACACATTTCATCATACGAATTTATTTTTCCTTTCAATTACTTTAGAGTTTATATTTTTGTTAATATTTTGAATGAAACATCAAGATGATAAATAATAGAAACATTTTTTTTCACAGCCCATTTTGCTGTAATTTAACAAAGGTGCCAGTATTAGTGGAGCCTTGTTTTACCTCCTGCTTTCATTGGAAAAAGTTAATATTTCTATTTAATGATGTGATTTTTTAAAAAATTATTATTATTCACTCCTCTTCTCCGCTTTAAAAATCTTAGTTGGTAGCGTGGGTCTCCTGCTAACCGTTTAACTGAGTTATAACAGTTTTTGGAGTGATTTACTCACCTGTCTAGTTTCATATACCACCACTACAACAGCACATAGACACTTCACAACTCTACAGATACACAAGTCACAAGTACACACAGTTGTTTGGTTGGTTGCTTGTGGAAGGCTTGTGGAAGGCACTGCGCACATCAGGGGTGTGCAGACATTTTGCGGCACTCAAACCAAGTATGAGAGCATCAACACAATGGAATTGTGGGATTGAATGGAATCCTGGCGCAGGGCGGGCAGTTTCAGACTTCCTGCTGGTTTTCCTGTGTGCCTGATGGCCAGGAGGATTACTGGACGGCCTTCTTTCCTGTAAACCGGCTCTTTGGGAGCTGGCTTACTCTCTGGAGGTTATGTTGCTCTTTAGATCAACCCCTTCATGATTATCATATCACCTTCCAGCAGCTTCATTTCAGTCAGCCTCTCATCCTGCAGGCTGCAGGACATCTCAGAGACTCTACAGCCTCATGTAGAAATGGCTGATTAAACCTCATGTCCTAATATGAGGACATGAGGTTTAATC
This sequence comes from Lucifuga dentata, assembly GCA_014773175.1. Classification (NCBI taxonomy): domain Eukaryota; kingdom Metazoa; phylum Chordata; class Actinopteri; order Ophidiiformes; family Bythitidae; genus Lucifuga; species Lucifuga dentata. Next base: position 3,171 of record VXCM01011192.1, on the reverse strand, counting down.
AGCCACATTATGATCAGCTGTTTGAGGGGTTCAGCGTCAGTCTGCTGGACATTTGTGTTTTGAGTCTCTTGAGTTGTTGCTTCGTTCATGTATTGCTCCATGTATATATATATACATATAGCTTTTTTTTTTTTTCTAGGAATTAATTTCCCTAATGAGTTCATTAGTGAAATAGTTTTAGCATTAGAGGCTGAACAAAGATTCCTACAGTAATACATCAGAATAAAATATTTAGGGGTTTGTTGTACTTAACTGAATAATTTATCAGTTTATAAGGAGTAAACGCAATAACAAACTGATTATTGACTAAGAAGAATATGACAAAAAAAACAGCAGTGTCATACGGTATGTTGAGTGTGAATAAACGGTAGGAATGATTCATGAATAAACGGCAGTAATGTTTCTATTGGAATTATTGTCATTATTGTAGTTGCAGGATTACATTTTGACTCTTTAATATTAAAACCAGAGAAGTCTTCTACTTCTGCTTTCTTTTACTTTTAAACCTGATAATAACCTTTCCATCAGTGGGGTTATACTGTGTCTGTGTGTGTGCGTGTGTGTGTGTGTGCAGGTGAAGGAGAGCCAGCAGGTTAAACTGGTCTTTTCAGAGCAACTCGGTAAATTACAGGTCAAACAGCATCAAGATGTTGAACTGCTGGAAGACATCAGGTACAGTATGATCTCTGATACCTGCATGTTAGAGAGAGACAGATATGAAGAGTGTTAAGTTATATGTGTGTGTTCTCTAAGGTCCTTCAGCAAACAACGAGCAGCCATAGAGAAAGAATATGGTCAGGTGAGTGTACACACACACACACACACACACACTATTCTAAGCCACTATTAGATCTATTAATGGCAGCAGTCAACTGGAAACCATCATCATTTATTGACCAAAGGCTCCATATCACTTCTCAGCACTGTGTTGTTTTTGTTTTCTGATGTTTGCCCATGCATACATGTGTGTATGTGTGTGTGTCCATTGTATGTGTGTATGTGTCCCCATAATGTTGTTGTAAGTGGGGGTTTTTATCAGATTTTCTCTTCTTGTACACAATTACTTCATTTTTCCTCCCTCGCGGCTGGATCGGAATTTTCACCATCATTTAAACAACGTACTGTAGAGAGAGCTGTGTGTGTGTGTGTGTGTGTGTGTGTGTGTGTGTGTTTTGATTGTGTGGTGGGAAATGTAACACATATATGCGGATGTGAACATCAGATGTGTGACTGTTCACATGATAAATCTGAAAGAAAGCATCGCACAGAAAAGAGGAGGAAAAATAGAAAATGCCAGTTTATGAAAGCATTTCTTATAAAGCTAAACAATCATACTCTCTCTCTCTCTCTCTGTGTGTGTGTGTGTGTGTGTGCATCTGTATAATTTACAGTGGCTAACTTCCGTGTTTTTTTTTAGTTTTTGTAATTCATTCCAAGCGCAGCTCGCATGTTTTCAGGAGACGCTGGAGCCACCATATTTCACTAATCTGTTAGAAAAAAAAACAAACTAGGAGGTGTTTAATTTATCTGCAAACACTAGAGCAAAAAGAAATGGGTAGATGAATGAGAAAAATGGAATTAAACAGTTTTTTAAAAAAATAAACTTTAAGTAAACAATTTACAATAAGGTACAAAAGCGTAATAAAAGTCAAACAATACAAAGAGAACAGGAAACAGAAAGACAGAGTGAAACGATGTTGGAGGCTTACACTTCTTAAATAAGTGCAAAAATGGTCTTGATACAATTTAAGTTCGGTTTTAGGCTATCTATGCAAATGTTGAAGGAAGCGCAGAATACATTAAAATTTGGTTTTTGTTATAAAAATCTGCTGGTGTGCATATGATATTTGCCATAAATTATGAACAAGTTAACAAGGTAGCAGCTCGTTATTTTGAAGTTCACTCTTCTCCATACCAAATAATACAGATTTGTCTTAGGTCACACAGTAAAATCAGGAGTGTGACTAAAAACTTACAACACATCCCAAATACACCCCGAAATTAATACTGAAGGCCTGTTATCATGAGATCAATAATAACTTCAGCAAAAATGTAAGGAATAAATAAGCCAATAAAAATAAATACATTTGCTGCAAAAGGGATGATGCTGGAGCTGAAGTCAGGTCAAAGTTTATTTGTAGGCCAGGATCACATCCAACATCTCCAACCAGCTCTACGACGAGTAGGAAAAAAATACTCCCCCGTTATTCCTCAAACGGCCGGGTGTGATATGGGTGGAGGAACAGGCAAATTACAAAGATCCAAAAACAAAGAAACATTACAGAACGATATAAACAGCAAATAATCAATGATCCAGTATCTAATCAATATGAAATCATCGTTATGATGATTCAAAATATGAATCACATGTAGTGAATGTCCATAAGTGGGAGTATGGTCAGTTTTTTTACGGAGGAGCACAGATGAGAGCCCTCTGTGGGGAGGAGCCAGCACATCATGGGGGAGGAGCCAGCACATCATGGGGGAGGAGCCAGCAGGGCAACTAGCAGACACCACCAGGCTATGACATCATCAGGGTCAGACCACATGGCAGCCAGTTGGATGGACTTGTGGTCGCAGCTGAGTTTCAGGACCCCAGCACTCACATGAGTGTGAGGAGGGTCCATGTATCCAAAAAGAGAAAGAAGTGGATTAGCAAGAAACGACAATTAGAAAATGTCATGTGAGAATGGAAAAAGCCTGACAGGTAAATGGTGAGCTCCATCAGGCTACACTCACACTGCTGACCTAGCATAGACATTAGCCTGAGCTAAGGCTAACTAAAACTAGCATCAACATAGGCTGAGCTAAGGCAAACTAAACCTAGCATAGACATAGGCTGAGCTAAGGCTAACTAAACCTAGCATAGACATAGGCTGAGCTAAGGCTAACTAAACCAAGGACAGACACAGGCTTACCTAAGGCTAACTAAACCTAGCATAGACATAGCCTGAGCTAAGGCTAACTAAACATAGCATAGACATAGGCTGAGCTAAGGCTAACTAAACCTAGCATAGACATAGGATGAGCTAAGGCTAACTAAACCTAGCATAGATATAGGCTGAGTTAGGGCTAACTAAACCAAGGATAGACGGCTGAGATAAAGCTAACTAAACCTAGCATAGACTTAGGCTGAGCTAAGGCTAACTAAACCTAGCATAGACACAGGCT
>VXCM01011180.1:0-10849 GCA_014773175.1 Lucifuga dentata | reverse complement strand
CTTTGGGAAATGATTGTCAGTAACGTAACATGTATGAAAACTGAACATATTAGGCTCTAACATGCAGTGGTATGGTCCTTTAACAAGTGTTCACAAACCGTTTGGCTTAAACCTAAAGCTTAAAATCTCCACCAAGATTTTATTTCGTCATGCAGCCAAAAGTTCCTGCTCCAAGGCTTTTTTCATCAGAACCCAGACTTGACCTTTGACATGAGTCAGGTTGGGTTTCTGTATAAAAACACACAACGTGGTTTAACCACCTTAGAAGGCATAAATTCTACATGTGAGGGAATAAATTAAATAATTCAAGGCAACAGAATATCGTGGGAACACGTAAATTTGACTAATTTGAGGGATTAATTCATCAAATATTTTCCGCCCTGAAACCTGAGACGCTCTGAACTTTTTTTTTACGTTAACGTCCATTTTTAAGGACGCTGATTTGGTTTCTAATTCTAGTTCCTGTGTAATCGCATGACTTGTGAAATCTGTGTACTGTGGTGTAGTTTAAACTTTTAAAAAGCAAAGCCAATGGCCGCGACGCCTCGTCCGTCTCAACGCCGCTGAGATCCGATTACTGTCTGCAGGCGGAAACCAGGAGGGACGGAGCAAAAGACGAGGAAGATGAAAAAAACAGAAATCAGCGACGAGGGAAAGAAAAGCTGCTTTAGCTTTGATGAGACAGTTGGAGTAGATTGTAAAGCTCAGAGGAAGGCTTCTTCTTTTTTAATCTGAGCTCAGAGGATTGTAAAGAAAGGAATGTAAGTTTTGGGGTTTGGGGGGTTCTGGCTGCACATCAAGGTCAAAGACGATTTCCTGTCCGGGGAAAAACGTCTTATCAGGCTTTTCTTTGAATGTGAGTCTGATGTTTAATTTTGGATTTAGTTGAATTTTTGCATTTGCTCCTCATCAGGACATTCCATGCACAAAATCCCTCATGAAGACAATATATTGACTTGGAGACATAAATAGGAATGTGAAAAGCCTCAGTAGGAATATTAAAAGTATATAATGGAGAGTTTAGTATGAAGTGGGAGGAGTTTTGTCAGGCTGATGGCGTTCCCATGGACACAAAGCACCGTGATTGGTCTGTATTTTTAACATGTGGATGAACATGAAACTCTAAAACAACGAGACAATTTATCTTCTGATTCTGGATGAGTTTAGTAGCTGTGGTGTTTTACTGAAGAAAATTCAGATTCTACACATTTGTAAACAGCAACAGAACTCCGTAACACGCCTCCAACATGCCTCCAACACGCCTGACATCCCAACAAACTTCCTCCTCAGCGGACAATAAAGTTATTCTATTATTTTATTCTCCGCCTGTCGGAGAGACAGAAGGCGGAGAAACCGTCTTTCACCAGTTCAGCATCCAATAAAACCTGTAACGTTCTGACGTCATCGCTCCACCAGGCGCCATTGCCTCACGCTGCGATTGGCCAGCTGTGGTGAGGAGGATTTTAAAGGCCCATACCACCTATTTTGCATTTTGCCTAATATATTCAATTTTTATACATGTAACATTACTGACACTCATTTCCAAAGCATACTACTGGAACGGTGAATTAAAAATGTTTTTCCTACCTTCCAGACCTCCATTGGTTTCAGTTCATTCTGCTATTAAAATCAACTTGTTGATACTGTAAACGTTCTTGGGATAGGTAATCCATCATCACCAACAAGACGTGTATTCAGGTTTTTTTAGAAGTTATGTAATTTTAGTGTTTAAGCTCAATAAAAAGCGTGGAGTGAATGTATGCCTCCACCGGGGAATATAGTCCCAAAAGAAGACCTGCGTTTATGGAAAAATTTAAAGGACCGTGACTTCATAAGGCTGTGTAACTATTAGCAGGAGAAACATGGATTTTTAAGGTGGGTGTATCACTTGAATATTTGATTTTGAAAGATTAAGAGATTTAGCAAAATATCAGGAAAGCTGAAATACGGTTTTATCCTTTGGGAAATGATTGTCAGTAATGTAACATGTATGAAAACTGAATATGTTAGGCTCAAACATGCAAAATGGGTGGTATGGTCCTTTAATTTCTCTTTCAAACTCCTTTTTTTTTTTTAAACTTCCTGTCACTGTGTCTGCAGTCCATGGAGACACTGTTAAGTGAAAGTGAAACTGTGTCCCGTTTTTCCCGTTTATATCCTGTGTATAATCCAGTGGAGATCATAAAAACACATAGAAAATACCAAAAGTGAAATTTTGTGCCGTTATTCACATTTTTATGATTAATCGCATTAACATTACAAAAACAAAGATGTACACACACACACACACACACACCCTCCCCTCTCTACGATGGCAGCTTTTTGCCCGACCTTCCAGTGTTGACATTTAAAGTTATATATGAGTTTGTCTCCTCGCACGGTCTCCAACCGTGTCCGACCATTCAGATGAAGTGTCCACACTTCATGCGTGCTGTAACATTTAGAGCCTTTCACAAAATCAATGCAATTTCATACATCTTACATGACATGACATAAGCATGTAGTATGTTTAAATTACCCAGGAAACTCCCAGGTTTCATTGCTAAACAAACCTGAGGACATCATGAAATCTTTCATATATACTTAAAGGACCATACTGGTGATTTTGCATGTTTGAGCAAAATAAATACAACCTGAATCCATGTTACATTACTCACAACTATTTCCCAAAATATACTACTGGAGTGGTAGATATTAGAATTATTTTTCCTACCTTCCAGACTGTCATTGGTTTCAGTTCATTCTGGTACGACATAAAAATCTACTTGTAGAGACTTGAAACATCGTGAATGTAGTTCCAGGAGCAGATAGTTTTTACAGAGAAATTAAAAATGATCACGCCATTGACATGCAAACATGCATGTTAGCGGCAAAACATAAAATTTTAAGGTGGCTGTATCACCTGAACATTTGATTTAGGAAGATTCAGGAATTTGGCAAAATAAGGAGAAATTTAGATCCAGTTTTATTTTGGGAAATTACAATAACATGTATGCAGATGGTATTTATTGGGCTAAAACATACAAAATTACCAGTATGGTCCTTCAAAATATTCACATGCGACAGAAGGTCCGGGCTGGGTGGGCAGGATTGACTTGGCATTGACGCTGTGTTTTCCTACGCAATGTGAATGCAGCACGCCACTTCCTGGTTTTACACATCAAACTCAGGATAACAGAATCTGTGCTGACATCCAACGTGTCCAACATGTTGAAGGACTTGTCTCTGTGTCTGTTTCATGTTACCATTTTTTTTCTGTGACAGGTTTTTCTGGAATGTCAGTGTAACTCTACAGGTCACAGGTCACNTTTCTGCTGAGCTACGTGTTTTTCATGTTGTCCACCATCGCAGCCGTGACTTCTCTAAATGTGACTAGAATGTGTTTGACATGTTGTTAATATTCTGCATGTAGGACTTTTGGAGGCTATTTTCGGTCTCTGCAAAAATAAAAACGGAAATGTTTTTCTTTTTTTTATGTAAATCAGCATGCTGGACATGTCATTTGAGTGAAATGTTCCTTTTTTTGTCTCCTGTCAGATTTCAGCGCAGACGCTCTGATCTGTTTCTGAGTGTTTCATCTTCATCTGATGCTGCTTATCATCCGTGTTCAGATTTTTATCACGGAATAATACCTCCACCAAGGCCCAGCAGGCTTGCTGGCTTTTTTTTTTTTTTTTAAAGGAGCATACCACCCATTTTGCATGTTTGAGCCTAATATATTCAGTTTTCATACATGTAACATTACTGACAATCATTTCCCAAAGCATACTACTGGAACGGTGAATTAAAAATGTTTTTCCTACCTTCCAGACCTCCATTGGTTTCAGTTCATTCTGCTATTAAAATCAACTTGTTGATACTTGAAACGTTCTTGGGATAGGTAATCCATCATCACCAACAAGACGTGTATTCAGGTTTTTTTTAAAAGTTATGTAATTTTAGCGTTTAAGCTCAATAAAAAGCGTGGAGTGAATGTATGCCTCCACCGGGGAATATAGTCCCAAAAGAAGACCTGCGTTTATGGAAAAATTTAAAGGACCGTGACTTCATAAGGCTGTGTAACTATTAGCAGGAGAAACATGGATTTTTAAGGTGGGTGTATCACTGAATATTTGATTTTGAAAGATTAAGAGATTTAGCAAAATATCAGGAAAGCTGAAATACAGTTTTATCCTTTGGGAAATGATTGTCAGTAACATAACATGTATGAAAACTGAATATATTAGGCTCAAACATGCAAAACAGCTGTTATGGTCCTTTAACAAATATAATATACATCATATTTTTTCCATCTACCAGATGTGGATCAACATCTGGATCTCGGTGAAATTGATAGGATACACATATTTGACTACTGTGTCGTATTTTTCGAGAAACAGGCAAAAATGATGTTAAAGAAAAAAAATTCTTCTGTCTGGGTTAGAGTTCAGGACGGATCTGGTTAAACTTCAACTCTTTCATCGAAAGAGTTGTGGAAGCTTTGGGCTAATTCTCAGGATAATACTTACATCTTCTATTTATGACATCATCAGTTGCCAATTCCAGCCTGTGCTGAGCATCAGAGGGGGAGGGGCTTAATTATTAATTGACTTGGGAGCAGAGGTCAGGGGTGTGTCCTGCATTTTTGCTGGTGGCGGGGCCTCAGGACGCTAACCAGGGTAATTATAGACTCATATGAGGGGGGAAGGTATTCTGGGGCAGAAGCAGCTGCTGGCTTTGCTCAATGATATCCAGCAATTATTCTGCACCAAAGCAGCATCTACAGTAAAAATGATGCATGTTACAGCATTTTCACTATTTTTCTGATGTTCACCATTAATCTGTGACTTCATTTAGCGGGAATGATGTTTAAATAGAAATTATATCTCTTCAAAACTTATTTTTAATCAAAATCCTTCACTTGTATTCTGAAGGTCATATACCAGGAATTATCTGGGTCGATTTGACCATTTTGCTTTGACACCAGACAAAGTGTTATAAATATGGCTAATTAATTAATATATTAAAATTAATATATGGCTCATTAATGAAGTCATAGGTGGTAATTCATACAACCCAACTCCGATTTAATGTGTCGATGAGGGAAAATATCTTCATGTAACGACATTGCCTCATTCATAAACGTCTGTTATGTCTGTTAGCATTTAGCGTTTAGCATTTAGCGCTGTCAGTCAGTGTATGGAAGCAAAGAGATTTGATCTGATCTTACATAAACTCTGGTAATAACCCTCAAGCAACAACTTCTGCGTCTCACACACACACACACACACACACACACACACACATGCTGCCCTCTGTGCACTGGGACTCCCGGTAGTATCTAGATGCAGCCTTCTGTCCCTTCTCTTTAAAATACAGAGCAAAAATCTGAGAATTTATTTCTTTGCTGATTTAACGTTTCAGTTTCACTTTGACAGCAGATGAATCAGAAGAAAACATGACTCTGAAACGTGAAGCAGCTGATTAACACACTGATTTACCTGAAACACACCTGACAACAGCAGTAACAGGACAGGATGATTAACATGCATGACGTTTGAAAAAAATACATTTATCACCTTAATCCAAGTATAATCAAAGTTTTAAGGTGTTAAACAATGGATTATTGAATGCAGCCTGCACAGTGTTGTTTGGGGGTTGATTGATAAGTTCTGAGCCTAACACCGTTTTAACACAGGCACTGCAGATATTTATTTTTCAGCATCATCTCCTTCCATGACACACTTCTGTCATTCTGTCAGCAGTACTGGAGGGATTTTATCCCTGTTTTATTGGAGTCCTTTTCATAGCTGTCCTCCATACGTGCTGTCATTGTCATCTCAGGCCAAACGGCTTCCAGCTCCAGCTTTTTACCTGTTTGAAAGTCTGAGGGTCAGCTGAGTCGCATGGCTACTGAATCACGGATAGCAGAAAGTCATAATGGCGCATGTTGGCTGAGTTTGTCACATGCTGTTGAGCTCACAGAGTCTGGGATGCTTCTGGAACTTTAAAATAGAATCATTGAGCTCAAGTGAACACAGGTGATGTGAAAAACTCCAAAGTTCACAAAGCTTACAGCCTTCGCTCACGTTCATGTGCCAGGCTCAGAACTTATCAGTCAGACCTCGTGGAAGTCCATCAGTCTGTTGTGTCGCGGCTGTTAAGATGACTGAGTGCTAAAAATACGTCGCTTTGACATTTATCGCTCACTGGCTTTGTCAGGCGTCTATAAAGAGCGTCAGACCTCAGCCTGTTTGGACTCTGCTGCCAGGGGAAAGTAAAAAAGGCCATCGCTGCCACGTTTAATCCCCAGAACCTTCCAGACAGCTGCTGCTTCTCTGCATCTGTCAGCCTGAAGGATCTGATCTGCTGCTGATGTACACGCTAAACAGCTGGTAGCAGAACATATGTTCGCATATTACACTGCTCACCAAACGGAAAATTATGAATCAATCTGTGTGTGGGGCCAGCAGAGCGGCGTAAGACCTGGGTGGGGATTTCCATCGTCCCCGCTTTGCGTCTTCCCAAAATGTCTGAGTGTCGCCTTACAAAGAGCCATATTTTTAGCCGGGGTTGGCGTGAGTCTATTCCCCGGCCATGTTCTGATCAGAGCTGAATGCAGGATCCCTTTTCCATCCTGAAGCCTTTTTTAAAAAGGGGGTAGGTGGAGTCTTCTCTCCTGTCCTCAGATCTGGTTTTGGGTCACTGTCCTGTCTCTCAGCCAGTAAACCACAGTGCTGGTCCATTCCCAAATTTCCTCCGCAAATCTGCGACTTTCAGGCAGGTTTGATTCAGGTGAACTCTACAGAGAGATCCTGAGGTTTTCTTCACGTTAAAGATCTTCTCTGAAACGCAGCAATGGACCAGCAGAAACATCGCACAGCGGGCGTCCAGGAGAAGCTGGAGATTGTTGGGGTGGAGGACGAGGCCGGGAACCCCATCAGCGCCCTGACCATCCTGTCCCTGCTGGAGCGCGTCGCCGGCATCATCGACAACGTCCAGACCTGCCAGCAGCGCATGGAGGACCGTCAGCTGGAGCTGGAGAACAACATCAAGACCATCCAGGGGGACGTCCTGAAGCTGGCCAAGGACCACGGCGCCACCAGCGGCACGGTGGACAAGCTCCTGCAGAAAACACGCAAGGTCAGCGCCAACGTCAAGGAGGTCCGCACGCGTGTGGAGAAGCAGAATGTTCGCGTCAAGAAGGTGGAAAGCACGCAGGATGAGCTGCTCACACGCAACAAGTTCCGTGTCGTCATTTATCAGGTAATTTAAAAAGTTCAGACGTGAAGTCGCTGCTTCCTGTGTTACAGGCTGAACATGTCTCAGGTTCACTGCATTTTAAGGTTTGGAGGAAGTTTTCAAGTTCTAGACTAAGTGTGGTGATGTAACCTCAAAATAATATGATGTCTGAAGGTATTTTTGTGACAACGTTGTCATAGTGATTGTAGAAGTAAATAATACTACAAAGTGTACCAACATGAGTAAACATGAATCAGTGTAAAAGTAGAAACAGTAGAGTTTTTCCCTTCAGTAAAAGTAGAAATAATAAATGCTGTAATATTTTAGCTTGTAAACAGTAGCTCAGATTAGCTTTAGCTGCTCGTCTTCAGTCGTTATAAAACATCAATAAAATGACTGATGATGTCATCAGATCTGATCTTTGGCAGGTTATGATGCTAATTAGCCTCTATGATGCTAAACTTAAATACGCTCTGAAGTCCATATCCACCGCAAGACAAGAACTCAGCTGAAGTTAGCATAGTAGCTAAGTTAATGCTGTTAGCAGCTAAGCTAACAATGTTCATACATAACAAGAAGTCACTGCTGACAAAAAGTCACCACTAAGCTAATTTCACTCCACCGTTAGCTTGTTCTGTCACAGGAAGTACAGCTAGCTAACACTCCAGTTATGCTGAGTCAGCATCACTTCCTGTTTGTTGTGTGTCTCAAATCATCTGATTAGCTCTCCTCGTCATATGACTTGTGACTTTCTTGGTATTCACCAGGCTCCACCTCCACCTGCTTCAGGTGGAGAAACTAATTTGTTAGTTTCCACCTTTAGCTGTTAGCCATTTAGCTTGTAGACAATAATTAGTCAGGAACTGACCTGCTACTTTTCTGAATGCTTGTTTCTTTCTTCTTTTTTGCAGATGTCATAAAATTTATCAACATGTTATCATGCCACAATGTCATTGATACTGTGATATGAACAATTTTTATTTTTTTCATGGCAGGATTATCATAATGATATGATAAGGCACAGCCTTGCTAACGGTCTGATCTCTCAAAGTGATTCTAGTTTCAGCAGTTAAACAGTTTAAGAAACATTAAAACTCAGTGAAGCGTCAGCAGAGATGATCAGAACCGGTATACAGATCACGGCTTTTATGGAACTGGAGTTTTATTAAGTATCAGAAATAGGGAAGATTAATTCCCTCAAGAAATCCAAACTGTCCGAGAAATGAAATGAGCTCTGAGTCGCTCATTAAGCGATGAGGATGGAAGGAAATGAGGAGCTGAAGTTTGGTACTTAAGAGCTCTCTGCTCTGTCATGTCTGAGATTTACAAAAAGCATCCGTGTTTCTCTGAGACCAAACACCTTCATCCAAACAGTAAAAAGCTGAGGAACATCAGAGCGAGATGTTTCTCTGACGGGTTTTATTGGTAATCTGAGCTCAACTCTAAGCCAGGATTCACTTTTCACACACGACGGCTTTTATTTCAGAACACACCTTTTTTCAGACACCAAAAGCGCTGAAGCCTGTTGCAGTGAAAAGTGCTGCGTTTGAGTCATTTACAGATTTTTTTTAACGTGTATTTTCTCTCTTCAGTTTTCATGTACAAAGACAGAAAGTCTGAACGTCCAGCAGCTTTTCCTGATTTGGAAATTTGCACGCTACTTGATGATTTCCGTGCTAGAAAATTTGTGTTTTAAGGTGTGTGTATCACCTAAACATTTGATTTTGAAAGAAAAGAGGGTTTGGCAAAATAACAGGAAAAATAAAATACGGTTTTATGTTTTGGAAATTGGTTGACAGTAACGTAACATTTATGCAGGTAGAATTTATTGGGCTTAAACATACAAAATCACCAGTATGGCCCTTTAAAAATATGCAAAGAGAAGGTCGAACCTTATACTGTTTTGTTGGTTTTGTGTTGATACTGTGGCGTCTCAGAAGTAACAAATTTATTTAAATAAGTATTTTTTAATGGAGAATCGAGGTTTCTAATGTGTTCAAATTCATCGATTCATTCTGTTCTATTTGATTCATCATTTAAACCACGATAAAGCTTCAGAAAAAGAAGAAGCCTGGATGACGACCCGACCCAGCGGAGACATAAATCAGCCGTAAAGACGCGTCTTCACGTCCGGCGCTGCAGATTTAATGCAGCAGAGTGTCTCATGCTCTTACATGGACGACGTGGTCCAGATTTCAGAATAGTAACCGGAGCGCTATGTGCTAACAGCTGCTGCTTCCTATTCTGGGATGATGGCCTTCACACGGAATAAACCAGGTCCCACCCAGCCACCCAACGCCAGGATACGATACGGTACAACAAGACAAGACAAGACAAGNACCAGGTCCCACCCAGCCACCCAACGCCAGGATACGATACGGTACAACAAGACAAGACAAGACAAGACAAGACAAGACACGACACAAGATACGATACGATACGATAAGTAAGATGAGATGAGATAAGATAAGATAGGAATGAGATGGGATCGTTGAGAAAACAAATGAAGAGCAGAGGACACGGTGGGTAGTTCAGGGATCCTGGGAAAGCACAATATTTCCAGTAAATACACAGAGCCGGCAGGTAGTTTAGGAGAATTTTCCACTAAATATAAAGCAACTTTCATCCATTATTAATTAAAATTCAACCAATTCTCACATTGTGTAGAAAATTAAAGTTGACTAAAAATAGTTTCCAGTGTGACTCAACTTTAACTTTCTAGAGATTTTACACTGGAAGACTGAAATCAACCTTCAAATCTCACATTATTTGTGATAATCTGCAATTTTATCTGCAAGGACCAATCTTCTGAGCTCCGTCAAACTAAACGGATCTAAAACTCAGCGATGCAGCTTCCAGACATGACATCACCTTTATGAATTTTTCCTGAAGATGTTTCTTCTCAGGCTGAATCTCCACCAGTCGCTGCTTTTCCTGTCGTCTTTCACATTTGTTGCACTACTGCAGTTTCTTATGAGTTAACACAAATATTTTAAATTGCATTGTAATTTCTCAGAAAAAACTTTTGCAAATTGATTCATTTCTGGCTTCAAAAATAATAAAAACTGTGCGATGCTGTTGAGAACATCGCTGAAGAGGAAGAAGATTTGTTGAAGGTTCTGACGTTTCCTGATCTGAATGTGTTTTGGTGTTTCTGCTGGGAAAAACATGGATTCTCATATTCCTTCAAACTACATAAACTACAGAGTTGTTGCAATAATTTTCACCCACAAAAACTAAATATCAAGTAAAATCAAGTTTCATCAAGTAGAAAATGATTTTCAGCGTGAGCGCTGCCATGTTTGTATGATGTCAGTTTATGTCCGTTAGTGTCCGACTGGGAATTTGGAGCTCCATTCCACTTTTCCATGTGGGATGTTTGGTTGTTTTTTTTTTTCTGAGTTCCAAGAACAGTAAATCGCAGCATGACGGCTTCTTTCAGTTAGAGAATAAAATCAATGAGGGATGAAGGTCAGATATCTGTAAAACATAAAGTCATTTTACCGCCAAAATCATCTTTAAATTTGATCCAATGAATATAAAAAAACCCGTTATTTACACCTTATTGTGACGGGTGGGGTTTGGACCCAAATGCAGCACACAGTACAACTCCGACAAGTAAAGTTCT
>VXCM01011177.1:7500-11035 GCA_014773175.1 Lucifuga dentata | reverse complement strand
TCTCACTTAGTGTATTAAATACAAATTGTTCAAACCAAGCTTTTCTTTGTTGTGTCTGCTTTTGGGTTCTTGATATTATGCCTGTTACACTGCCATGCGGACTACTTTTTACTGGCACAACTCAATTTGAGAACTGCTCATCCAAACAACCTCACATGCGACACAGCACGTCCTTGGGTCCAGAGCAAAGAACCTGTCGAATATCAACTTTATACAGTGCTGGGTTCTAGAGATAATGGTGCCACAGACAGATGGATAGAGATTCCTGCCTTTATAGTTAGATTTTAGGACTCCAACTACAGTTGGAATGAAGGACTTTCTGTAATTTTTATTTTTTCAGCATCATAAAATACCTTGAAGGCAGAAAATCAACTCGGTATTGAAAAGACTTTTGAAAACAACCTTTTTTTTTTCCCCCCATGGAAGTTATGAAAAGTGAAGTGNATTGAAAAGACTTTTGAAAACAACCTTTTTTTTTTCCCCCCATGGAAGTTATGAAAAGTGAAGTGATGAGATAAGGTTCTGAATGGGGCAGGTGGGTTATGAAACATACTCAGCACATAAAGGATCTCATAAAAGAAAAAAAAAAAAAAAAAAANAAAAAAAAAAAGATAATAATTGGGGTTAGAAGGAACCAGCAGCAGAGGAATGCTGTTCTGAGTCATGCAGATGCAGAGCTGCTGGGCTGATGCACTGAGACGTCACAGCCAATTATTTCAATATAAGAATCAAAGCTTTTTCTTAAGTTCTGATATTGGTTTTGACCTTTTTGACCTCTCGTGTTTAACTTTAGAAAGCCTCACATTATATTGTGTTTGTTTTTGTGGTCTGCTCTTCATATCAAAGCAATATTCTCACAGAATATGGGCTTATTTACAACTCAGTCACTTTTTTTATAGCTTTGACTGAATTAATGAGTTTTTGGTGTTCGCTCCATGCATGAGTCAGTTGTATTTTCATAGATTCAAGCATTTTTGTAGGACAGTAAAAGAAAAGGCAGAACCACTGCTAGAAGATGTGTTTCTTATTTGTTTTTCTGGCTGTCTGACTCTGGAACATCAATACCTACCAGCAGCTGAGAAATAGCTCCAGAGAATCTTGGGAAATAAAAGAAAATGCAATGTGCCACAGTGGCCACAAGTTATTTTGTGATATAGAAGGCAGTGTGTGTTGAACATTGTCAAAGTCCCAAAACTTGAGGTTGCCACCAATAGAAATGCATCCAGTAAGACAAACTCATAGGTCTTGAACCACCCTGAAAGCTTTGTTTTTGATTGTTACTTTTATAACATGTTTACATCAACGTGTAACATACCTGCAGGGGTGGAAAGTAATGAATTACATTTACTCGTTACTGTAACAAAGTCTTTTTTTTTTTTTTNTTTTTTTTTTTTTTCTGGACTTGTACTTTTTTGAGTGAAAGGGTAGTTTTACTTAAGTAATTTTAATTACAAGTATTGTACTTCGGTGCATTTTAATTGACAAATGTTACAGAGTAAAAAAATAATAATAATGTCAGAGATGTAGAAAAGCATGGAGGAATAGCAGCGGTTGCAATAAAATAACCCATCGACACAATGCTAAAGATGGAGAGAATGAGCTCAGAGGACCAGAAAACTGATGAATTAGAAGAAAATTCCTGGCCACATTTAAACAACAAGTTTAGCTTTACAAAGAAAAAAGCACACAGCTACAGCATGCAGTCAAACTTTGCTTGCTGAAAAATGTGGAGTTAGTGTCTTATCAGATCAGCATCAAACCTGCATGCGGAGGAAGTTAGCTAACTTTATCCTGCTAATTATTCATACTAGTCACTAGCTTTGTTGACATCTATGTCAAAATAATATTCTTTCACTTGTTTCTGGGTTGCAGTTTTGCTGAAAAAATGCACACATTAAAGTTGATTAAAGCTAGTTACTATGTTAACTGACCTTAGCGTTAGTGTGTGTAAATTGACTTAGTGTTAGTATGTGTAGAATGGGCAGTTTCAGTGTGGAATTTTTATTAAATGTTTGTCTCATTAGTCAAATATTATAATGGTTAAATTGACTGCAATTCTTTTTTCCTCCCAAATGTAGAGTAATATCAATTAATATTAAAATGTGCAACGGAATAATGTATTTAAAAAAACAAACAAACAAACAAACAAAAAAAACATATATATCTATCTATATATATATAGATAGATATATATTTAATATACATTTATAAAATGTAGCAAAGCCAATGTTAAGTTTTTTATTTAAGTAAATTTTTACACAAGTACTTTTACTTGAGTAAAATATTTTATTGCTCTTCCCAGCCCTGCATACCTGATTAGACACACCCACAAAGTAGGAGATTAGGAAGCAGATGTTTGGGTAGCATCTGTATTTGCAGCTTGTGGTTTTGACGAATCAGACTAGCAGACTTTTCGGAGAGGGCCTTAATGCTGCGTTTGTTGTACCTTGGAACTGGGAATCCATAATTTGAATTACAACTTTTAACCACCGTGGGCGACAACATGGACATCTCCATGAAAACTTTTTGTTGTTGTTGTTTGTTTGGTCCTTTGAGCCAAAAGAAGCTACATTTTAACGTTTATCAGGCAGGACTAGTCTTTAAGTCTACTGGCTATGTTAGCCTTATGCACAATCGGCATTTGCACTTGTGTATACATATCTTTTATCTTTAATTATGCAGTAATTACATTATGTTGCACTGTTTTTGCAATGTTTTTACTGTCTATGCTGTCTATTGTGTTTACTTTTGTAATCACGAATAAGCTACTGGATGAACAAATTTCCCCTGGAAGTAATGAAGAAAGTAAATAAGCAAGCAAGTAAGTTAAGTATCTATCTATCTATCTATCTATCTATCTATCTATCTATCTATCTATCTATCTATCTATCTAGTGTAATAGGTTACTGTCTGCATACTGATTGAATAAAGAAAATGTTTCTAAATGTTGATTTATAAATATAGAAATTATTGTTTACGGTGTGAGTCTGTTTTCACTCAGTGTGCACAGCAGTGAGGTAGAGCTGAAGTGATCAGTGCATTTTTATACATTAAAGAATTGCAGAGCTTTCAAAGTAGACCCTAAATGAAAAGAAGGACATGGAAATCTGTGTCCCCTTTAAAATGTGTTATGACTTCAAGCAAATTTCAAGTTTGTACAATTTTCATCCAATGACATGAGTTGAAATCAGTGGAAAATCAATCTACTTTGGAAGATAGTCATACAATTTTTTTTTTTTTTATTAAATAGCTAAAATATGCAATAAAAACCCCAGGTATGAGCCAGGTATGATTATTATTATTATTCATGACCCTGTAGCCAAAAGTATTAGTAGGAGTCAGCTGCATGTCATATAAATATTCATCACTATAAAACTCTGAGTTAAGTTTGACTGTCTTGACTTGTGAGCTGCTTTGAATAAACTGTCAAACTTTTCCCCTCTGGAATTTTCAGCAGTTGTGAACGTTGGCTGCCGACCAAATGAAGGGACTCGCTGTTCAACAGTCACAGATCAGCAGCAACAGCAACAACGCC
>VXCM01011177.1:0-5000 GCA_014773175.1 Lucifuga dentata | reverse complement strand
AGTCGCTACAATAATAATACTGTAATAACTGATAGTTGTGGTATTGAAATGTTGGCTAACGTTAGCTTTGGCTTTGGAATACAGTAACATTTTTTTGTATCTTGATTACGTAACACTCTTACAAGTATACCTTTATACCCAAGTCTGAGGCTGAGGAGCTGAAGTGTTTTGTTGCCTGGAATCAGAAAAAAAAAAAAAAAAAAANAAAAAAAAAAAAAAAAGATGAATACCAAGCTCTCAGCGTGCAGCCGGGCTTTTCATTAGGTTGATTGGCCCTTTAATGACTCCTTGAAAATGTTATGTTACTGTAAGTATCACTTGGCTTTTGTTGCCAACAACACAAGATAACTTATTTACTGATTTAAAACAAGAAAAGTAGAGGACAAAGAGAAAATTTCCTTCACATTGTTTGAAAATGCACCACAATGACTGCATCATGTACGTGAAAACATTAATTGTACATTATTGTTTATTGTTTTGTATTGTTTTGTCCATCTTTTCTTCATTTCTGTCAGGACGGCTCCAGGACGCTCTTAGTTTTCTTATTGTCTCTGCTTTTATTTTCGCCTTGTCTGTGTGGGGTATGCGATGTGTGCTGAGTCCACGTGTGTTTGTTTACAGGCGTTCTTAATTAGGGCGTGGTTTCAGTTGTTTGAATTTTCCTCCACCTATCCTTATGCCTCTCTGCTTCCCGCACTTGTGGTCACCTGCTTCTGCTGGCCTATCACCTGTCTGTGTTCCTCCCTGCCTGCTCAGCTGATTCTGATCTGTCAGTTATGTCATTGTATTTAATCGCTTGGGTTTGCACTCCCAGTTTGCCAGACTGTCATGTTGTCATGTTTCCTGTTACTCGCTCCTGGATTAAGTTCTTGTTTTTTTTCCCTGCCAAAATATTACTGGTGTTTTTTCCTAGCTTGTCTAGTAATTTTTAATTATTCTTTGCTTGGATTATTGGACCTTGTTTCCCCTTGTGGGTGTTTTTATGTTTATTATTAAAGTTGAGAAGGACTATCTGATTCGGCTGTCATGTCTGCTCCTGAGTCCTCTACCTGCCGCCTGACAATTTCTTTCTGGTCTTCCTTTGATCTCAAACATCTTTACCAGAATTTAAGAATCACATTTTGTTACTTTCACAAAAAAAAAAAACAAAAAACAAAAAACATACAGAACACACAAGAATTATTTTGACCAAAACATTTTGGCCATTACAAAACCTGGAAAAGATCTCAGAATGACAGTATTATTATGATTTCATTCCCTAAAATTAGTAATTGATGCACAAAAATTACCAACTCATGCTGTCAATTTACTCATTTGTTCCCTAGATTTACCTGCTGTGTATGATGTGTTATTATTTATGCAAAAGTCATTAACTACCTCCACCAAGCATTTTAATATGATCTGCATGTGCTTGTCTGTTTGTTAGCAGGATATCTCAAAAAGTTATGGATGCATTTAGATGAAATTTGTGGGACAGATAATGTCAAGAGAAAGACAGCAGGATTTTGACAATGAAAAATTGATTTGCTGGCACAAAATGTGGAAACTTGATGAAATGTTTGACTTAAATATGAGGTCATTTTTGGGTGATAGTGCTTTAGCAGCAGAAAGTGGAGGAATGGGGAAGTTTTTATTGGGGATTTTGTTGGTCTTGGCAGAGGTATGCACTCTGAGTGCCTTCTTGCTTGTCAGAAGAACAAGTGAATTATATACTGTACACTGATCAGCCACAATGTTAAAACCACTGACAGGTGAAGTGAATAACATGGATCATCTAGTTACAGCGGAACCTGTCAAGGGATGGGATATATTAGGCAGCAAGTCAACAGTCAGTTCGTGAAGTTGATGTGTTGGAAGCAGGAAAAATGTGCAGCATAAGGATCTGAGCCACTTTGACAAGGCCCAACTTGTGATGCTAGACGACTGGGTCAGAGTGTTTCCAAAACAGCAAGTCTTGTTGTTCCTGGTAAGCAGCAGTCAGTACCTACCAAAAGTGGTCCAAGGAAGGACAACTGGTGAACAGGCGACAGGGTCACGGGCGCCCAAGGCTCATTGATGCGCGTGGGAACTGAAGGCTAGCCCCTCTGGTCTGATCCCACAGAAGAGTACTGCAGCACAAACAGCAGAAAAAATGAATGCTGGCTATAACAGACAGGTGTCAGAACACACAGCATGGCAGCGTGCTGCATATGGGGCTGTGTAGCCGTAGATCGGTCAGAGTGCCATGCTGACCCCTGTCCACCACCCAAAGCACCTACGGTGGGCCCATGAGTGTCAGAACTGGACCATGGAGCGATGGAAGAAGGCGGCCTGGTCTGATGAATCACCTTTTCTTTGACATCATGTGTAGTGGTAATGTAGTACACCCCTTCATGGCAGCAGTATTCCCTGATGTCATGGCCTCTTTCATCAGGATAACACTTCCTGCCACACTGCAAAAAATGTTCAGGAATGGTTTGAGGAACATGACAAAGAGTTCAAGGTGTTGACTTGGCCTCCAAATTTCCCAGATCTCAATCCAATCCAGCATCTGTGGGATGTGCTGGAAAAACAAGTCTGATCCATGGAGGCCCCACCTCACAACTTCCAGGACTTAAAGAGTCTGCTGCTAATGTCTTGGTGCCAGATACCACAGGACACCTTCAGAGGTCTGAGGAGTCCATGCCTCGATGAATCAGACCTGTTTTGGCAGCACGAGGGGAACCTACAAAATATTAGGCAGGTGGTTTTAATGTTGTGGCTGATTGGTGTATTTTCCCCTCAGTGTTTTATTTCTATTATCTGACACCCAGGGGGCTCCATAGACCATAAAGAAGGGACTGGTATTTCTGTTTTTATCTTTCTCTTTGGTGTTTCACCTGCTCTTTATTTTTGGCTCTAACTTTAAGTTAATCGTTCACATTTGTGTCCATGTGCATCAGTTTTCCCACATGGCTTTTAAAAGGACACAGTGTTTGTATGCTTTTCCATTTCCTCCAGCTGGCCCCCAAAGGACTGAAAACCTTTTAGCCTGAGTGAAGGAAATGGGTGAGAAAAAGCCTACAAGCTTTTTGCGAGAACTTATGCAACTTCTTCTGATTTAACATTCTGATATGAAGACAAAAAGTCTCTGGCATGGACATTTAGATGGATGAAACTGTACAAACTGTCACACAGTGTACAGCATGATAAACCCAAGGGAGGAGACATAGCTGCAAGGATCAGATGTAAATGACCTCTTCCTCCTCCTCCTCTTTCTCCTCCTNCCCTCCACTGCAGAGAAAGCAACAGGTTTAAATGCTGACCGTGCATGGCTCAGGTTTTTGGTTGGCCTGAAAATATTGTATATTCTGCTTCATTTCTATTCATGCACTGTTTGTGAAGTCATTAAACTGGAGAAATGATATTTCGGACAGCAGTGGAGCATGCCAAGAAGCATCCTGGTGTAAGTAATATTTAATACTTTCCTGTCATGAGAAGCTTTAACAATCCCAATCCAGCAACAATCTGTTTGTATTAAATAATCTGATTTCACACGTTGCTTAACTTTGAGCAGAAACTGCAAAATGACCACAAAAAAAAAAAAAAAAAAAAAATGCGTTCGTCATGATGAGAAATATTTATTTTAAATCACAGAGCATTCATTATCAGCACTTTCTGCTTCTTTCTACTCTCCCTTTTCTGCATTTCAGGAGGGAAATATTGCACTTTTTAATCTATATTTGTCTGATGGCTGTAGTTACTATTTATTTGCGTTTTAAGATTTTACATTTAAGATGAAATAAGCTCATAAAATGTTGCTTGTTGTTGGTAAAAAAAAAACAAAAAACCTTGTATCTCAGCTTTGTTTGAGCTTGATGACATAATGCATTGCGACATAATATATGTTTGCAGAATTTACTATAGAGCAGTATGTAATCCTTCATATGAAAAATCTTTTACATCCAGTTTTGGGATGTTTATTATTTCATCCCAAAAGCTCCCAAACTAAACTCTGATGAACTTAGACAATTTTTGCATTTACTTTAGATACTACAAGAAATTTTTCATTGCTTTTACACAAGTATAATACAAAATGTAGGACCTTTACTTAGTACTTTTGCTTAAATCAATGGCTTTTAAACTGTGGTGTGCCACTGGTGGTACTTGAAGCGCCCCCTGGTGGTACGCTACATGACTGGAAATTTCTGCACAAAATCAAAGCAACTAAAGTCTATGAAAGTTCTGTTATTATGTTCTGTGTGCACACACAATGTTCTTCTGTTTTATGTGGGTGCCTAACTTTTCACCCTCATACACACAGTCGGTGATGCTGTTCTCTATTGATTTCCAATGAAGCAAGTGCTAAGAGGCGATATTCACAAGTCGTCTTCTGCTAAGTGAATGAGACGCTTGATTTTGTAAAATTTCATGCTTGTGCATGTTCACATGAACATGCAGGCTTGCAATGCAATCCAGCAAAGTAGAAAAATTTTAAACTTTTGATCGTTTTTGCCTGATGATGACCAATCAGCAGAAGTTATAATGACATGCTGATGAGCTAATAGCATACTGCTTAGGCACTGAAGCTAATCTAAATTATCAATATGTCGTATCAACTATTACCTCTTCTGCTGTATTTTTATAGAAGCTTAACGACTACACTAGGGTTGGATTGGGATTTAAAGGACCATACCATCCATTTTACATGTTTGAGCCTAATACAGTATATTCAGTTTTCATACACATAAGGTAACTAGCAATCATTTCCCAAAGCATACTACTGGAATGGTGAATTAAAAATTTTTTTCCTACCTTCCAGACCTCCATTGGTTTCAGTTCATTCTGGTACGCTATTAAAATCAACTTATTGATACTTGAAATGTTGTTGGGATAGGTAATCCATCATCACAGACAAGATGCATATTCAGGTTTTTGTTTTTGGACATTTCATAATTTTAGCACAATAAAAAGCATGCAGTGTACAACTCTGAGCAACACATTTATTCAGGTTTTTTTTTTTTTCCGAGTTATGCAATTTT